>JPKC01003621.1:0-20801 GCA_000750925.1 Pseudogymnoascus sp. VKM F-4518 (FW-2643)
GAGGGTTGGGGCATCATCACGATATGATACCTGCCAGCGCGCATGCTTATTAAATAATACGAAGGCTAGTAAATCTAACATTCTAACCAATACGATACTATTTTATTAAGCCAAAAGCCAAAAACAAACTTCAAAGTTCCATCAATCACATCGATCCAACATCGTCCTCAAACCACATCACCAGCATCCCCCTTCTTACCACCCCACTCCCTCCCATTCGCCCTATAAATCGCCTCCCTCGCCCCATCCCAGCTCCTCCTCCTCCCCTCAAAAAGCCTATACAAAAACCCCGTATTCACCCCCCCAACAACCAAGCGATACAACTCCCTCTCCCTCCACCAAAACTTCCATGCTTCCCAACCCCACCCGAACATATCATTAAGCCCATTCCCACACGCCTCATTCAACCACTGTCCCACCTCCCCATTCTTTACTAGACCTGCAGGGGCACGCGCAATATGCGCCATGGCGAGACAATACGCGTAGTGCTCGTCGCACGAGCGCTCGATCTCTGCCTGTGGTGGGAGGGGGTACCCGCCGCTGAACACCTGGGCGATGGCTTGGGAAACGACATCAGCGCCTGTGAAGGCGGAGATGATGATATAGGGGCCTATGAAAGCGAGGGAGTCAGGGTAGGCGGGGGAGAAGATGCCTTGGTAGAGGCGGGCGTGGCGGCGGACGGAGGAGCCGAAGGGGGCTGCGTCGTATTCGGGCGTGGAGTGGGCGGTGGGGTCGAGGGAAGGGGGAAGAATGGAGAAGGTGGCGCGGTAGCCGGTGCAGAATATTATGGCGTCGATATTGGGGAGATTGGTGCCATCGGAGAGGGTGAGGGTGTGGGGGGAGGGGATGGAGGCGATGCCGGGGAGGCTGTAGATGGATTCATCGGCGAGGAGGGAGATAAGGTGGTCGTTTATAATGGGGATGTTGTGAGTTGGTGGGGGTGCGGGAAGGAGGTTCCAGGAGGGGTCGATGGTGGGGTACGCGGCGTGCATGCTCTTCTCTATAGCGCGGGTGTAGAGGAATTTGGTCAAACGTGGGCTGATGGACTTGAGGATGCCGACTAGTCTGCTCATAGTGATTGTCTCTGTGTGATCACTGGGTTTGCCTTTGGCGTTTTTTCGGGGCAGCTGTTGGTATCAGTATAGCGGCAGCAAAATGGTTGGATGGGCTCTTACAACGCAGGCGCCGCTCCTGTGCGAGAGGAAAACGTTTGCTGCCACTTTGCTGAGTTCGACGGCCGTGTCAGCTGCGGAATTACTTAAGCCTACTACAACCACGTTCTTTCCACTGAAGTCATTTGGACTGTCCGCCTATCAGCAAAGACTGGAAGGGCGCTTTGAAAGATGCACTTACTCCTTGAAAGATTGAGAATGAATAACTTCGCCTCCGAAGTTTTCAATACCCGGAACCTCCGGCATGACGGGACTGTGAAAAGTCCCATTGGTGATTATGACTTTGTCAAATTCTTCTTCGGTGGCGTTTGAATCTGGTTTGATGATGCTGACTATCCACTTCTCACCCTTCTCTGAGCGATCAATCCCCGTCACGGTAGTACCCAGCCGGAACGTGGGCCTGAGCTGGAAATGGTCTGCATAATCCTCCAGGTATTTCTGAACCTGAGCACCAGTTGGGAAGTCCGGAACATCTGGCAGGATCATGTTAGCCTGGGGCAATCGGCGTAGAGGTTTTTGAAAAGTGCCTACCGTCAGGAAATGGGAAGTCCGTAAACGATTTCTAAGACCCAACTGTTAATCACCCCCGTCTTCACATTATTATTATGGGACATACCCGCTGTTTTGATTGATTTGAGATGGTAGCTATATCTATCAGTGACAAGTACAGATGCCTATTTAAGGAGAACTCACTCGGTAACACTGAAGTCTTGCCTGGATCTGTCGTGACCGTCCAAAGACCTCCAATGTATTCATTTCGGTCGTATGCCACAACGTCAAAGCCGATTTCAAGCATATTCTTCACCGTAACAATGCCATATGCGCCTGAGAAGTCAATATCAAACCATGCTGCATCTTGGATAGAGAGAAGTCCCACCTAGGCCGATCACCGCAACTCTTCCAGACTTTGATGTCATCTTGCAGGCTATCGTTATAAAACGAGGGTAATTATATGGAAAGTAAATGGATTTTCAGCGATTATCAGCAGATGCCCAGCGATATCGTGAAATAAGGCAAAACTGGAAGATCCATAGCATTGGAAATAAAGACATTTCGATAATATCAAGGTACAATATCAATGGACCCTCGCCGCATCAGTCTAGGGATATCACGTTTCAAATACAAAAGAAGTACCAACACCCCTTGAATGTAAGGAAACTGACTTCCATTGGGAATTGAGTTGTCGTTTGGGCCGTCGCCTTAAATGCGGGAAGGAGGTTGTGACAATAGGGAGAGTGAGACGCTAACAATGAGCTTAGTATTGTTCTCATCCGAGCCGAGGATCAACACCCGGATTGGTGATGTATCACAATGAACTCCTCAATTGGTGCAGTCTGAGACTTGATACCCTTATTGCTGGTGTTGGAAGATTTAAATAGATCTCTTTGCGTTGGAATCAGAGTTGCTAGAAGAACCTGGGAAGGAAGGGAGTCATCATAATTCATTCCTATGTGTAGCAAGTAGAACTTTCCCCGCTCAACGCCGTGTCGTAAACCATCCGTCGAATCCCCCAGGAAAAACAAAACGCGTCCTCTCAAGTCGCGCAATCAATCCTGTCCATTTACTCTCACAACCAATTCTCAAACCAAGCAACAGCCTGCTTGAACGCATCCTCCATGGCGTACAAATTCTTCTTCACGCTCATATCTGCCCTCAGCGCAAACCCATGGTCGACGCTTCCATAGACGTTGATCTGGTACGGGACATTCAGGTCGACCAGGATCTTCTCAGCTTCGTAGCGATTCTCGCGGGTGAAGATGTTATCGATTTCTGTGTAGGTGCTGTTGTTAGTTTGGTAGCTCCCTAGAGGTTGTCGACAGGGGTGGATGCAAGGGGGCTCACCAGACGCAGCGATCGACACTGGCTTTGTGATAGCGCTGAACTCCTCAGTCGTAACAAACGATGGATGAGCTAGGTATCCCGAATCCAGAAGTCCCTCGCCCTTCAAGTTGCGAACCACGTACTATTGGAATCAGGGATCAGCGGGCCATTATGGGATTCCTAAACAAGAAACCCTTTGTGCAGGAGAGTACTTACTCTAGCGCCATAACAGTACCCAACCCCTGCGATCTTCTTGACCTTCAAAGTCTCGCGTAGGTGCTTGATGACCTTCTCGACGATCGGATCCACGGCATCAGGCAAGTGCTTTGGGAGCCAAGCGGGGAGATCTATTTTCTTGTTGTCGAAATCGTCAGTGGACAAAGAATCTCCGTCCAAGAGATCCGGGACGACGGTCAGAAATCCACGTGCGGCGAAGCTGTCAGCGACCAACTTGGAATTCTGGTAGATACCGAAGATGTCGCCGAAGATGATGATGGCTTTTTCGGACGAGTTGTTGGTGGGGCGTGCGAAGTAGGCGTCAACTATTGGTATGTTGGTATTGGCTCAACTTGTGTTGGGGTCATGAGTGGGTAGATGAAATGTGACGAGAATGGAAAGTGGCGTATTGAGAGATGCAGGCTAAGACTTACTATCACCTATCTTCTCGATGGTTCCCGTAGTGATCCCTTCATGTTTGGTGCCTTTGGTGCAGCAGGCTGCTGGTGGTAGTGAAATCATGGAGGGGGCCATTGTGAAGTTTGATAGGGTAGAGATTGTGTTGAAGAAGAGTGAAATTTTAAGTTGGAGAGAGACAGTTGGGTGAAGCTGAATGAAATGAGAATGATCAAAGGAGAATTCACTTAGTAGAGAATGTGGGCTTTATACTCGAATTTTGATTTGAAATCGCTCAAAGGCTCCTCAGATTATTGATTTTGTCGGGTTCGAGGAGGGTCGAGTTCGGATAAACCGATAACACCTTCAGATGTGGGGTTTTTGGATTATCAATACATCAAGATCCAGTGCCAAGACGCACACCCCGATGATTGGTTCATATTATCCCATCACTTCAGTCACATCACTACCCCATTATGCCGTCCAAAAATATGGAATCACAATCAAACGGCTCTAAATCTACGGTATACGCCGGGCTGTCATTTAATAAGTTGGGAGGGAGCAACAATGATGGCTGGAAACGACAGCTGATCGTGAGATACATGAGGCAATTTTGCACAACGAAGCCAACCACCCGAGCCGTCCCTTGGATCAACCAAGCTGAGCACTACTGAACCTAAAAGTGAAGGTTTCAAGGACCTGCTGCAAGGAGGAAGCCGGCCGCAAGTATGCGAGACACATTGAACCGCCGCCTGAACGCTCTGAAAGCTGATGGAGAGGATCTAGGGGATCTGCAGCAAAGGGGGACTAAATGGGATGGATAGTAATAGGCTGGGAGACTGAGACGCGCTCGTTAGGGAAGGGTTTGCGAGCTAGGACGGCGAGGAGAGGGGGATTTAGATATGATCTATATACTGTGTGTCTTGGACCCTTGTTCCTAGAGACGGATTAGTCCAGGGACCGATTGGTTCACTCGAATCTTCGGTTTCCTCCATCAGCCCCAGGCCCTTCTATCTCTAGTTATTATTAGTGGACGAGCGTGGTAGAGAGTGTAAAATAAGCTCATTAGTATGAGGGTTCTAAGATGTCATTTTCCGTAGTTGGTGTGCGCCATATCATATGCGACGCATTGCAACTCATCACATCGTAGCGTCACATTATATGACTTGTTGCTTGAAACCAAATTCTCAGTTGGAGGTTCGGCGGACCATGTAAGCTATATCAAGATAAAGATCACGAACAGCCCTCGTAATGATAATAGGATATGTAAATATTGATAGAGATTATCTTTACGAGACCACCTTACAAACATCTAGCAATGGCGGAACGGCAAAAGGTTGCAGGTTAGTGGTAACTAACCCCCACCAACCCTAACTAACTAACCAACCTTGAAAAAAAGTCGTTGGCAGCGGGATGGCGGGCCTTGCCGCAGCTTGGGCTCTTCACAATGATAAATCCAATAAGTTCGATGTCACAGTGTTTGAGAAAGTCAATCTCCCCAAAACGGTATTGTCTGGCCTCAAAACGCACCACTAACCCTCCCTAGGGAAACGCCTGCGCCCTCGACGGGTACTCCTACACGCCCCCCGGCGCCGCAAGCTCCCGCATCGACATCCCCATGCGCATCTTCTCAGGCGAGTACTACGCGAACCTCTTCAAGCTGGTCGCCGAGTTCAACGTCCCCGCCAAGCCGCGGCGTTTCCTCTTCGTCTTCACGCGCGAGGATTCAGAGCACGCATACTTTATCCACGCGTCCAATAGGCATAGGATCTTCCCGCCTAATCCGGTGCCGAATCCCAGTCTCTATCAGCGAATCAGGCATTTGCTTATATCGCTCACCGTGGCGTTGTGCTACGCGGTGTTTGCGTTCGGTGTGAAGTTCTTCCCGCCTGGTGTTAGCAGGCCGGGTGGGACGACGGAGACGGAGACTATTGAGCATTACTGCAATAGACTCTTCCTGCCACAGTTCTTCCTCAACGACTATCTTGTTCCCCTCTTCTCGTCCGTGGCGACTTGCTCTCACGAAGATTTCCGCAACTTTCCAGCTGTGTATATCACCGACTATAAGAAGTACACGTCGGGCAATGATCACAACTCCGTGACGACGATGCAGGCCGTGCAGGAGAAGCTAGTCTCTAATAATCTTCGCATCAAGCTTAGGCATCCAGTCACTAAGATCGAGAGCCAACCTGATGGGACCGTCAAATGCACGATCGTCGATTTGGATAATGGCAGCAAGGAAAGCATCCAGACCTTCGACAAGGTCATCACTGCCACTTCTTCCCATGCCCTGGCGCACCTCTATGAGCCAGCAAGGCCAATGGCATCTCAACTGCCAATCTGCGAAGCCGAGGTCGTCGTTCACAGTTCGTATCGCCCCACCCCCTTCTCAAGCCCACTAACCCCTCCCAGCCGACTACACCATAATGTCGCACGTCATCTCCCGCAAAGGCCCTCTCGCCAAAAAGCCCCTTTCCGAGCTCACTGCCGCCGAGTTCCTCGCCTCAACAGAGTGGCTTAACCCTGACTCCTCGAGCGCCGACATCCTGGCTCTGCAAACGCGCAAGTCCCCCTCGGGAGAGGTATGGACAGAAGCGACGCATGTCCACAGCTCCGGAATCCTCATCACCGTGCGTCCAGTGATCTACTCCAAGAATCCGAGCCCCGCCGAGTCCGCCTACGGCAGCATGAATAAGACTCCCCGATTGCCCCCTGCCTATGTCATTGCCGAGGACAAGGTCGCGCACAAGGCTGTCTTCTACCGCATGTTGAGCAACCCCTACCGACGGGAGCTGATCCGCGCGGCGTTCTCGAAGGAGGCACATGCGTCCGAAGGAAGGAAGGCCATGGAGAGAGAGGGGTTGTTGAATGGTGAGGCTAAGGCTCCGGAGTGGAGGAATGGGGATGGGAACGTTTTTTGCTGTGGGAGCTGGATGAATGACAGCCTTACGCTGTTAGAGAATTGTGTAAGGACTGCGTTGACGGCAGCGGGGACGTTGGGGGCTGAGCTTCCTTTTAATGTCGTGGAGCGAACCGAATTTTAGAGGGTTTCTCTTTTGCTAGTGATTGCTGTCTTCGTCCATCGTAACCAATGGTATACTCATTTCTTCTTTTTAGATAATCAACGCACTACTCACGCAGTTTCGGCGGATTATTGGATTATCAAATCAGAATCAAACGAATCCAAGGGCTCAAAGCTCCACATATGTTGCCATACCGTCCTGCAGTAGACCCTCAAATTCCGCTTCTTGACATCCGTCGCGTACAGCGGATTCAACAGTATACCCCTCACCTTATCATGCAAGCGTTGCGCGATCGTTGACGGATCCGCGATGCCATCCCCATCCGACAAGCCCGGATGCGCGCCATTCGCGTCAGCCGCCTCCTCGACCAGCGTCGGGCTCTCGGTAATCTCATCCATGCCCGTCTCCAAGTATTCAAAGTCGGTTGTGACGCCTGTGCCGTAGGAGAAACTATACAACTTCCGCAGCATCTCGAGGGTCTCGGCCCAAGCGCAGGCGACGCGCCAGCGGCTCTGCCACGAGCGGATGATATAGAGAAGATGCGCGAAATTGGCTTCGGCGACGTCCTTCGGGCATTTATCGCAGGTCTGCGTGTAGAGGATCCAGAGATGTACGGCGGCTGCTGTCATGAGGGCGTTTGCGGCGAACGGGGATTGGAGGAGTTGCTGGTCTTGGGCGGAGCCGTGGGCGAGCATGGTGGCCATTTCGGTGATGGCGTGGACGTTGTCGATGCAGCACTCGATGATGGGCACGTCGGAGTAGTCGAGGGAGAGGCCAGCGGCATCGAAGCTGGCGGCTTCGTCGACTTCAAGGGTGGCGAGGCTGTATTGGGAGTCGAGTTGTGGGAGGTACTGTTGGTGCATGACGCAGCGTGAATGGAAGAGTAGCAAGTTGAAGTTGACAAAAGCTTGTGCCTGACCTGTGACTTGGTGTAATCTGTAGTTCTGCGCTGACCACCGTAGACTTGGAGGTAGGCTGGAAGCGAAGTTATCGATGGCTTTTGCGTTTTTATAGAATTCCCCTTCTGGGTCTGTGGGTGCATATCTTGAGCTTCTGCGTCCTCCAGAGGTATGCAGAACGGCCATATTACCCCAAAGCTGGAGCATGGTGATGTAGAACGGAACAATGCCAAGTTGAGACAGCTGGTTCGTGTGCAGCAGGATATTGTCAAGGGATGGTCCCGAATAAGCTTCTTCAAAGGCAAATGAGTTCTCCGGGCAGGGAAGCTGTACACGGGCTGACATCTGGTCGATGGCAAATGGATGATTGCAGGAGTAGGAAATCAGACGGTCCACTACAAAACAGGCCCAGAAAGTCCTTCTACGAACTTCTTTTTGTCCTGGGGAATGCCGTTGATTGAATTCCAAACCGAGATGTAGTGCTTGTGACATTCTTATGGCAGTGCCGGCATACATCCACGACTTGAAATTCGTCCAGGTCACCAGTTCGCGGATAGCGAGAACTAAGTATGCCTGAATAGTATACACTAATGACCGATCAGTGACTGGAGAATAAAACACAATAGAAATGAGGAATAATACGCACCTGAAGGTTCATCCGAGAGACTTTGCGCATATCTTCTCGCGGATCGTGCATAATGGTCCGACAGCGCCACAGCTGACTCGAATCTAAAGTCTCCCCTTGCCTCATCCTCAGGGATGTATAATGCTGAGAGACTGATAATAGAGGTCACCAGGAAAGGTGATCGTACGGCCAACACGGATATATCAAGGGACGGTTTATGCAAGAAAGAACATAGCTCTGCATCGTGGTGACGGGATAGAAATATGCTCAGCAATCGCTGAAGTAGATGGGCTTCGGGAAGGGCACCATCATTGCCGCCAGTATGGACAGGGCCATCAGGTATGGGCCGTATGTCGCCAGGTTCCGCTTCCACATCCCTAGGATACAGAGCCTGATAGTAGGCCCCCGGAGCAAGCGAATTGGTGGGCCAAGTGCAAGCCTTGCGCTTCTTCAGACAATTCCCACAATTTGGTCTGATACCGCTGCATTTTATCTTGCTCTTCCGGCTATCGTAAAGTCAGCATCCATCCCAATTTAACCCAACCCAAGAATAACACACCATCGGTCGCACGCTTGGGGAGTGCGACTTTGAATTTCCCTGCCTGCCTTGGTCACCTTCATCTTGTTCCTGACTAAGCAGATCCGAGAAAATAAACGCTGATCTCGGGTTCACAAAAGTAAAGTGCGTGTAACAGTAACTCAACATCAAGGGCGTGCCGCCGTTGACGTTGTCCGATAGATTCGGATGTTCGGAGCTTTGGCCAATAGCTGTGGCTCAAACTTGGGAATTGTTCACTCATGTCCGTCAAATCCTTATCGGGCTATCCGAAGGTTGGCGCTCAGAAGCTAAGCTAACCGTATTTGGACCACCACCAAGTGAAAGCGTCAATCAAGTGCGTCAACATCAACAAAGTATCAACTCAAAAAGTCGGAGATCCACCTATTACCAGAGTGATTATAAAGCGGCGAGTTGGAAGGATTATAGTGTGAGGCGTTTGGTATATAAATGGTCTGTACGACACAAACAGTCTTCTGAAATGTTCATCCTCAACTTCAATCATCAGATTCACCTCCAGCTTTGACCACATCTTCATCTCCATCTCCAACTTCAACTTCACCTTCTCAACTTCTCACACATCAAACAAAATGGCAACTCCCACCCACAACGCTGTTGCAACAGTCGCTGTTCGTGCGCCTCTTGGAATTATCCAACTTCCCACCATCCAGCCTCGCGAAGGTGAGGTCTTGGTGCGCGTTGAGTGGACAGCATCTACCCCTCTGGACCTCCACCAAAACGATGGAGGTCTTCTTGTGGAACATCCTCAAGTCTTGGGCGACGGCGTGGCTGGAACGGTAAAGAGCGTTGGTCCTGGTGTTCAGAATTTGGCCGTCGGTGACAAGGTCAGTGACTGCTTCCAGGCAATGATTGAGAACTGCAGGCTAATCAATGAGTGAAGGTGTTTGGTTTCTGTTTCGAAGAGAGCCAGCGCAAGGCCCACCAGGAGTTTGTTACTGTCCCAGAAACTTCTCTGGGCAAGGTACGTTGCATCCCGACGCGAGGCTACCTTGTGTGACCCAGATCTCTTCCACGAATGCCACCAACTAACACGCATTGTAGATCCCAGCTGGCTTTACTCCGCAGGAAGCAGTAACCCTGCCCAACAACCTTGTCACAGCCTTCCACGCCACGACAGCTGACCTGGGCCTACCTCTTCCCTGGCCTCGCCCTGCCAACCCATCTCCAGTCCACGCCAACTCCCCAATTCTGATCTGGGGCGGGAGCTCCTCCTGTGGACAGTACGCCATCCAGATCCTCACTCACTGGGGCTACAAAAACATCATCGCCACCGCCTCACCAGTTCACCACGATTACCTGCGCTCTCTCGGAGCCAAGGCCGTCTTCGACTACCGCGACCCCAACGTCGCTAGTCTGGTTCTCGAGAGCGCCGGAGAAAACGCGGATGGGCCAGCTGTACCATTCATTTTGGACTGTATCGCGTCCAAGTATGGAAGTATTGAGAAGCTCGCCAAGATTGCGCAGAAGGGCACGAAAGTCGCAGCGCTTTTGCCAGTGATTGTGAAGGATGCATCGGATACCGAAGCCCCGGAATACGCCATGGACGTGCAGTCAGCGGCGGACTGGGCTGAGGGTGTGGAGGCAAAGGGTGTGAGAACGCATTTCTACCAGGAGGTAAGTTGCGGATTTTGTCCTTTCAGGGCAAGTGTGCAGATATTCTAACACTATGGCAGAATGTATTTTTCAAGACTTATCTTCAGCCTACCGTCATTCCCACGTTGTTGGCAGAAGGTGTGGTAAAGCCGAACAAGCAGAGGATTGTTGAAGGGAAGACCCTTCTGGAGAGGGCGCAGAAGGCTCTGGATACGCTGAGGAACAAGGCGGGCAGTGGTGAGAGGTTGGTGTGGCGGATTTCGGAGGAAGGAGCGGATGAGTGCATGATAATGGGGGAAAGCACGAGTTAATGTTAGGGAAGGCGCGAATGAGAACCGAAGAAAGTGCGAATGAAAATGAAGGAAAGCGCTAGTTAATGTGGAGGAAAGCGCGAATGAGTATGGAGGGGATTCGCACCTTCCTAAAATCAAAGTATGGCCATTTGCTCGTTGTTTGGAGGGTTCTACGCTCACACATGGCTTTGCATATACCCCGAAGGCTAAAGCAGAATATGGGAGGATGTACCAGTGAAGCGTTGATATCCTTGCTTCTTCTTTCCACTTTTCACAACGGTGATTAATAGCTTCGTATCCCACAATAAATACACTTTGCAAGGCGTGATTCAAAGAGGCACTAACGTAAAATCTTCTTTGCCGCCGTGATAATCGATGATGGGATTTTGGAGAGTGCCTGGGGGGGACGATGGGCCTTGGAGTGTGCCATTCATGCCTCAGTCCTGACCCCCACTTCCCATTTGACAGGTGGGGTTAGTCCATGCGGGAGCGGGATGGACCGGCGGGGTGGACCCTGAAATTTAGGGATGCCCCGCCTTTAGCGTTGATGTGCTGAGACCCCGCGACGGGTTTCAACTTCAGGATGAGGATTTTAAAAGGCCGTAGCTAGCCAGCTTAATTCCCTATTGTCATGTTGGAAAACTCATATCTGAATTACTCAATCGTAGAGCTCCCTCCGCGCCAACTCAGACAACATCACAACGAGCTTCTCCACAAACCCCACAATGGCTGACTTCAACCCAGAGAACATGTACTAGAGAATGAAATAGGCAAATGTTATGTACCGCACCCCCAAACCCTCACGTCCTCACCTCACCTTACTAACCTTTTCCCAAGTTCAAAGACGGCCGCGAGGTCGGACTCCTCCATTTCATCTACAACCCCAGCGACCTTGCCAATATCCGCAACCCCCTCAACGCGTTTTCGACACAATAGATAAGATAGATAAGTACGGCTACACCAATAAATATCTCACGGTAATTAGCTACCACAAAACAGAATTTATCAACCAGATCTTTGCCGGGCGACGCCCGGAGACGGTGGTTGATGCACCGTTGCCTCGGGGCCGCAACACGAGACAATGGCGGGGGCAGATACCTGTATTTGGAGGAAAACCCGGAGTTTGCGGCTGTGTCAAGCTGATTGTGCAATTTAGCAGGTTTGGGTGATACGGTGAAGGTGGTGGTTGGGTCGAGTGACCAGAGCTTGCGGAGGTTACAAGCTGAGGGGGTTGCTGAAGCATATCGATCTTCTGTTCTTGGATCATTTGAAGCGGCTGTATACGCGGAACCTGAATATTTGCAAAAGCCTAGGGCTGATCATGGAAAATACAGTTATTGTGACGGATAATGTTGTTAGGCTGGGAAACTCGCCGTATCCGGAGTATGTGAATGCGAGTATTGACGAGGAATGGTGATTTGGACGGCTCAGAGACAGGGAACCCGAATTTAATTTATGAGAGCCGGACAATCCCGAGATATCAGATGTCTGGTTTGATGGTATGTTCATCTTTCTATTCATAACCGTTTTGCTTTCTGGCGGCGCTAATCTGAAACTATAGGATGGTGTTGAAGTGACAAAATGCATGGGAGTTTCGAAGTCATAACTTAAATCATACAACGGGAGAAATACCTTGTTGTATACGTGTATAATATAATCCCCAGACAGGCTAGAGTTTACCAAATCTTCTCCGATTGCAATTTTGATATCAACCTTGTTTGAAGACCATCGTTGAACTTGCGAGGCTGTAAAAATAGGCAGAACCACCCCCCTGGCCAAACTAGCCTTGGCACATACTCAGCCTTAATATAGCCCGCCAAGTCAGCGAATCGCATCCCTTGGCTCTATCTACAGACCCCTGGAAAGCCTCACAATATGGCATGGTAGTGCCCCCTTCAGCCTCGCTGCCGTGAAGCATTGACTGCGGGGTTGACTCCGAATGATGGATGGCAGCGCCGCGCGTAGCTGCGGATTTCGGCTTCAGCCACAGTTATATTACGAGCCTTATATCGAACAACTTTTATATCTGAAAGTCCCTTTCTTTTGAATGTGCAGTCTGGCAACGACAACGTCAGGTATTGTCAAAGAAGAAACCCCATAAGAGAAGTAAGTGCCGAGGCAGAGATATACAGACTCTGCCATCGCGTACCGGATGGCGGAGGTTCTCGCAGCGGTCGGAGTAGCTAGTTCCATTATCCAGCTGATAGATATAGGAAGCAAAGTGGTATCCCGAATTAAAGAGTACAGCGATACAACCAAAGATATCCCACAAGGGCTACGAGAAATCAGCGTCCACATCCCTCTCATCACAGAGATCTGCCAAGAGCTACGGGACGATGAGATCAAGAAGGGGCCCCAGGTGTCGCAGTCCATCTTTGCGGTGATTGATGGATGCCATGTGACACTCTCCAGCCTGGATAAATTATGCCGCGACATACTTCCTACCCCCCGAGATTCCTCAATGGTGCGAGCGCGGAAGGCAATGCAGAGTCTCAGGGCGGACAAGAAATTCACAAACTACCAGCGGATCTTGGAGACTTACAAGACGTCGCTGATGCTGCATATTAGCCAGAGATCTGTGGCTCAGGCAGTTACGAAGGCAGTCGCCAAAACTCCTGCCTTCGATACATTCTACCACTTCCCCTCAACGCAAGTCTCACGTTTCATCGCTCGCGAGAAGCTACTCCGCTCGATCGAAGAGGGCTTCTCTGTGAAAACCACAGACTCCCGCCCCAATGTCGTCGCCGTAATAGGCATGGGAGGCCAAGGCAAATCCCAACTTGCACTTGAGTTCTGTCGCAAGACCTCGACTGCACGACGCTTCGAAGTCATCCTGTGGGTTGATGCTACAAATCTCACGACACTGCACCGCAGTTTTGATACCATCATCGAGCAAATAACAGCCGGTAAAGGGCGCCGCACATTCAAGAATGCTAACTCGCTGTCAGCCTTCATTGACGAGACGCTGGAGGAGTGGAAAGCGAGCTGGCTGCTCGTGTTCGACAACTTCGACCAGCCGGGGGAGATGAAGAATATTTCTGATTTCTTTCCACGGAGCAAGAAGGGCGCCATACTGTTGACGAGCCGACATGCGGATTCAAAACATGTGTCGCATACAGCCATGCATCTCCATGGGATGGAAGAGGAGGAGGCGAGAGAACTTTTGTTCGCAAGAACGGGCAAAGAGAGAACGGAGCAGAATGTTGAGCACGCTGATTCTATTATCAAGATGTTGGGGTGTTTGCCGCTGGCTATTGATCAAGCGGCTGCATATGTGACGTCGAGAAATCTACCTTTGCGATCGTTTCTTGAGCATTACTCGAAGAGAAAGGCCATGATTATGAAACATACGCCTCAGCTGTGGGAGTATAGACGGACGCATGGAGATGAGGGTGCTGAAACCTCGCTAAATGCTTTCACGACGTGGGAAATGGATTTTATGCAGATCAAGCAGGAGGGGGTTCAAACGAAAAGTATTACCCATGTCTTGACGCTCTTTGCGTTCTTCAATATTTTGAAGGTTTCCGAGGACTTGTTTTCGGCATATTACAAATCGTGTCCATTCCCACCAACATGGATGGAGGATTTTGTAACGGATGGCGAATGGGACTCTTTCACATATGGAGACGTTATTGCAAGTCTACTCAAACTGTCGCTTCTCCAGCACCCGCGAGTCGAGAGCAACGAATCCGAGTTCTCTATCCACCCTTTGATTAGGGATTGGATCCAGCTGAGAATAAGCGCAGAAGAGCGTCGGGAATTCCTCCACGAAGCGATCCAGATACTGATGTCTTATATCAACCTCAACCTCGAGGGAACCATCGCCCTTGCCAAACGCCGAGAAATCCTATCCCACCTCGATGCGATCATGATGGCCGACGCCCAGTACCTCTCCAAAGGAAACCAACTAGGCTACGGCGCTCTCCGTCCCGTCTCACACACCTTCGCCACCTTCTATGACACCTCTGGTCGCTTCAAAGATGCCGAAGAATTGCTCAAGCGCATCCTCGACAACGACACCGCTACCGAATCCCAAAACCTCATCGATCTTGACTCCCGAACCAGCCTCGAAACCCTCCTCAAGCTCTCCCAGGTATATTTTAACCAAGGCAGATACGAGGAAGCCACCGAAATGGCCGAGCGTTGCTATGAGGGGTACAACGCGCTCGTTGATGCGCACAATCCCGACGTCGCCGCCGCAGCTATGAACCTCGCAGAAACATACTACAAGCGCGGCCGCAATGCCGATGCACGCAAACTATTCTCATCCGCGCTGGACATCTACCAGGGGCACCTCCCTGCCAAAGACCTGCGCATCTACGCCGCGCAAGAAAAGCTGGCCGGCGTCCTCCGTAGCATGGGCGAGCACGAGGGTGCTTTCGCGCTCTACCGCCAGGCGCTGGCGGGGAAAGTGGCTGCGCTGGGGGAGAAGCATGTCTCGACCCTACGCACTGGTGTCGCACTTGCAAACAACTACCGCGCGCAGTGCCAGTACGCTTCCGCGCTTGAGATACTACTTCGCGCTGTGAGTACAACGACGGAGTTACTAGGGGCCGAGCACCCTGATACACTGAATGCGATGATCCATCTTGGGATTCTGTGCCGTAATATGGGAAAGGCGGAGGAGGCGGAGAAGTGGCTACTGCGGGTTGTGGAGGCGGGTGGGAAAGCATTGGGGACCAGGCACCCGGATATTTTGAGGGCGGAGTTGGCACTGGGAATGTTGTTTGTGCAGAGGGGGAGGGAGGCGGAGGCGGAGCCAAAACTGCGGATTGTGGTATTGGGGCGGCAGCGGTATTTAGGGGTGAAGAATGATGCGACGGTGAGGGCGGTAGAGATGTTGGGGTATTGTTTGTGGGAGACTGGGGAGCGGGATGAGGTGGAAGAGTTGTGTATGAGGAGCTGTGATGCGGTTGAAGAGGGGGAAGAAGTGGGCTGGAAAGGGAACCAATATGCGGCTTCTGAGAGGGTGTTTAGAAAAGCCGTGACGAGGGGGGATAAAAACCTGGGGCGCGATCACCCAGATACGTTGGACTGTGTGCTCATGCTGGCTCAAATATGCGAAGCTCGGGATAGAGTGGAAGAGGCACGGCGGCTGTTCCAGCGGGTTCTTGATGCACATATAAGGAGGATAGGTCCGGATGATTTCGAGACGGGGAGGGTAAGGGAAAAGATAGCAGGCTTGAAGGAGGAAGAAGAAAGTGGGAAGAAGGGAGCGTGGTAGAGAGGATAAGAGAGGCAGGTAATACTAAATTGCAATACTATATAAGGGCTATCGCACAATTCCTCGATTCCAGGCCCAAAGTGTTAGCTCGCGTGGTTATCCGCCAGCAAACGCAAAAACTAAACCTCATATTTATAATCCATGTCCAAGCTTGCCTTCCAAATCCGATTGGGATGTGTCTTGTAGTTCACATAGTAAGTGGGCGAGAGAGGCTGCATATCCAGGTGCCAAATATCCCGATCCGTGGAGAGATTATAACATTTCGCTTTTTCATTCCACGATATCCGAAGCTCCTCATCGATTGGGATACCATGCCCACAACCGAATAAGTCGTGGAACCCAATAGCGCCCCATTCGTGCCACTTGCCGTTAAACCACTGAGCAATGTGTAGTTTGCCATCGCCTCGTCGAAAGGAGAGGTGGAGATTAATGTTCTTGTCGTCGACGGCCCAGAAATTGAATTCTGTCACATCGCTGCTAGATGTCGCATGCGGCGTGTCATCCATCTCCGGGTGTCCACTATGCTCCATAGCGCCCTCCAATTTCAACGTGACATAGCCAAGCTGGGCTTCAAAATGGCGTGCAAGATTGATGCCCCAGCAATTTGCTTGAAGGACATAGTTTTTAGTGTCAGCATCGCCTTGAGAGAGCTGACCAGTGCCGATGCGGGGCCCAGCCACGCTCTGCACTGAGGTCAATGTTGAAGAGCTGCGACCCATCCACATTTAGCGAGTTCATTCCATAATTGTAAAAGGCCTTGATGACACTCACGTAGATGGCGATGCAAGCTCATATCCGTGTATGTGGTAATCCGACTTGGGAACTGGTTTGAGCTGGACTATTGATTCATACGAGAGCCCCGGAAGACTATTGTGCATCGCCATTAGGCTTGAATTAATCTGACCGGTCATAGTTACAATGGGCAAGGAAGGATAAATAGAAAGTCCTTTTAAGTAGAGAAGAATCCACGATGGGACGAGGTATTTATATACCCCGCGACTGCCGGATCCAAGGTCTAGCCGGAGCGGAATGCCACATTAGTAGACGCCAAATTAGGAAAGCTCAGCTGTACTCTAGATTAAATTTAGGCTGGCTGAGACGAGAACTAACACCCCTTCATTTGCCTATCAGAAGGAGAATCTGTGTAATCTGTGTAAAAACGTGTGCATTGGGCTGAAGAGGACGCAGCGCCCGAACACGAATATTACAGCTGGATGTGCAACCCAGGGTAATATTCTAGCCAACCAAAAACCTGCAGCTGACGAGCCAACGGTTTGCCAAGACTACGCGAACAACGTGGGAAGTCAAGCCGATAGCGGGTTTGGGCTGTCGAGGACCCCGCCCAGATATACAAGGCTCTACAATCCTTAGAATATTTAGGGTTTTAACTGCCCTCAGCGAAGCGGCTAGCCCAATAGTCTACCTCGACAACATGCCTATTTGCATGCACTGCAGTTCTATCGACCTCATTGGTTTATGGACTACAAAATCGTCTCGAATACACAAACCAAGTTTCCTTGCGCTTGTATTCTCAGCTGAGGACTGCCTAAGCTGCGAGATAATTCTTGACAGCTTACCGAGCCCGCCCCGTGGAGGGATTCATCTGCCTACATTACTCGCTCCGAGTACGCCGTTAGCTGTTGTCACTGTTAATGGGTACAAGTATGCAACTACAGTTACAGACAGTCCTGTAAATATAGACTTATTGCTGTTCTACTTCGATGATCTATGGAATATACGAAATTTAGATAATGTACAGGGAAAAGCAGACCCCAAATACTCCGGTAGTTGGCTTGATGTTTTTACAGGTAATTAGTGACATAATTCCATGAGCCATCCTTAGTAAATGCTAATTGTAACTTAGATAGCCCTACCACCTTCGATTACATTGTCGGCCGGCCGGTGGAACCAATACTAGACCCTGCAATGGTATTTGAATGGCTCGAAGAATGCAAAGAAAACCACCCCATGTGTTCCGAATATTCAAACTTGGATGCATTCCACAAGAGCGCCCTCCCGTCTTATCGACGTCAATCCCAAGGAAGGCCCCATTCGATTGGTTCAGTCGGCAATTAAAGACACAGACCAAAAATATTTGACACTTAGTCATCGGTGGAAAGATAACATAGTGAAAACTACGCAGCAATCCCTATGTGCACATCAGCAGCGTCTGCCACTCGAAAAGCTTGATCGATGCTTTAATGATGCTATAAATATCACAAAACAACTAGGATTTCGATATATATGGATTGATGCTCTATGTATCGTTCAGGATGCTCCGGCCGAGATGCAGAGGGAGTGTTCGCACATGAAGGACATATATCAGAATTGTACAATCATGCTAGCAGCAGACCGTGCCGAACACTCAGACGCTGGGATTTATCCGATAAAGCAAGATTCCAAGGAGGTAGTACTGCCATTCCATGATGTAGACGGGAAGCAGGTTTCACAGTTCACATTAAGCATTCGTCAGCTTAGCACTTTCAGGTCTGATGTGATCCATGTCGTGCTCAGCCCCCGAGGTTGGACACTACAAGAGCGAGTCCTTGCCCCTAGAATACTTCATTTTGGCAAATCGCAGCTGCACTGGGAGTGCCGAACTTCTCTCTGGAACGAGAGAACAGATTTCAAGCGCATCTTTTATACTCCTCGTGTGTCAGATGACGCACGGGAGATTATAACGGCAGTAAATCGAAAGAAGCTGGAAATCCCCTCCGGACGTGATATGGTCGGGACGGGCGCCGGTTGCACTGATTATACTCTCTGGTATGACCTTGTGTCCGACTACAGCTGCCGCAAGCTTAGTTTCCCCGAGGACAGACTGAGGGCCGTTTTGGGCCTCGCCGAGTTGTTTAAGGGAATTATTAGGGACCGGTTTGTCTGGGGCTTGTTTTATCAGGACCTACCTGCAGGGTTGCTTTGGAGTGTTCAAACAGTGCCTATGGCGAGACTTGCAGCTCCTTCATGGTCGGGGGCTCGATAGATGGAGAACTTACATTCTACATCCCGAGCACGAAATGGGGTCGTCCTCTTCGCGGAAGCTTAGAAATCACATGCGACAACATCTCCCTTAATGATTCAGTAGGTCATGGCATATACCAAAGTGGCCGATTTTCCTGCCGCTGCCCTGTCAAATTGGTGGCACTTTTAGCCAGTGCCAAGATCGAACAGAATGAGGAGTACCCTTACGACCACCTAAGACATGAGCCAAATGCAGCGGTCCGCGACGTTGGGAATAGAAAAGTCATCGGACACGCTATCCTTGACGATGAATCTCTGCTACAGATGGTAGATCCGCTACATCCGTTGAAACTTCATGCTGCGATGTTTTACCGCCAGAACCCTCTCTTAACTGATGGCCAGAAGGAGAATAAGAGAAAGAAAGTATCAATTTCTTACTGCATATTGCTAAAGCCGCTTGTTGAATATGGTCTCTTTCAACGGTGTGGGTACGCGGAAATCCAGTCCAAAGCCTTTTCTGGAGTTGAGATGAGTAGCATCGTAATTGTATCAAGCGCTATTCATTACAGAGACCTTTATAATCTAATAGACGCTTATAGATAGCTCTTGTGGTCCCAGAGCTGGCAGCATGCCATAGTTTAAAACAGGTGGTGATGAGAACTCACATCTGTAGCGCCCTATAGATTTGGGCGTTAGATTGCAATAATTGGCCAGAGTGCGAAAAGAAATGCGACGAAACTTGGGCGTTATATGAAATATACACTTTATGCATGGTAATATGCAAGTACAGTAGGTCGTCGTCAAGGTTATGCTTTTTTCCGCCACCACATCCTTTTTAGTCACATCAACCGCACCCGACAGCCGTGCGCTAGCGTATACCGGGGAAGTCGGCACGCCGACACCCAAAATATAACACTGTCACGTATCTGTGGATTTACTCCACGCTGCACTCCACGCTGTACTCCGCTCTTTACCTCGACGACGACGACGATCAGAGCCCAAAGATCTTCGTTATGGTGTCACCGCGAGAATGATTTTCTTCCGCAATGTCAAGCCTATGGGTTTAAGCTTCCTTCTATCCCTAGTGCTCTTTGCTTCCAGTTCGTACAGCATTGCATCGCTTCTTCCCAGTATCTCCATTGCCGGTTGATTTACTAATACCTCCCTCAGACACCTTGGCTCGCAACTGCTCCTTAGATCCCGAATCTGTGTATGGCTCATTCACCGCCTCAAACCAAGCAGAACTAAACGCACGGATTGAGGGCTGCACATCTATTATCGGCCTCATTAAAATTGGGGTCAATTACACGGGATCCTTTTCCCTCCCCTTCGTTACGTCTATTAGTAATGGGATCACAACAGAGGGCGATAGAACAGGCGTTGTCACGCCCTCACTTACCTCTATCGATGCTGGGAATCTCACATCTATAGGCCGGTTGTCCATCGCCAATACTCCCATGCTTACCAAAATATCGTTTCCAAATCTATCCGATGTTACTTATGGTATTGGTTTCGAAGGGGTTGGAGAATCTGCATCCTTGGACTTTCCGTCCTTAGGAGTTGCGCCTGGAGATTTAATACTCTCTGGCTATATTGGGACGTACGTACTCGTCAAATCTCAATATGCTGCAATGCAAGCCCATTTCTAATTCTACTTTAGCATCAACTTTCCGATTCTCGCAGAAGTCGGCGGTATATTGCGCGTAGCTAGCAACAAAGACTATAACTCGTGGAACGAGGAGTCCGTGAGAATAGATCGCAACTATTATCCTCCTTTGGATGTTGGCTTTCCTGCGCTACAGAACGCTTCGTCGGTTATAATTAAGGGGAATATATCAAGGTATAATTGCTGTGGCTCTTACAATAACGTACTAACAGATGTCATAGCTTAAATTTGCCACAATTAACGTACTTTAACACCGAGTTGGCCATATCACCGAAATGGACTTCGATGAGACTAGGTGTATGATGGGCATGATCTTTTCTAGTATGGTAGTTATT
>JPKC01003622.1:0-21695 GCA_000750925.1 Pseudogymnoascus sp. VKM F-4518 (FW-2643)
CGGGGGCGGTGGTGTGGGTGCTTCGGGCGTGGGCGGTTGTTAAGAGGAGGAGGGCTGGGAGAAGGAGGAGGTTGGTTGGCGCCATTGGGTGTGTTGAGAGTGAGGCGCGCGGTTATGTGTGTTGGTATGCAGGCGGTTACGTGTGCATGCGTTAGAGGGAAACAGGAGGAGGGGACCGGAGAGGGGATTTATATTATCCTATATTACTCTTACTCTTACTCCTACTCTTACCTTAATTTCAATTTTTTTTAGGTGCTGAGGTTGGGGGCGAGGAATGGCAGGCATGAAATCCTTCGCGTGAGAAAATTAGGCTGTGCGGTCTGGGCGGGATGGGGGTGTTGCTATTTTAAGATGTTTCATCATCTATAGATGGGTTCTTGGAAGATATAGGGTAAGATTAATGGGATTATGAGGATTATGCTATAGGTGATGGGTGAGACGGGGTTGGTTTCAATGGAAGGCTGGATGGGAGTTTGTAGCCTTATGTGGAGGATGGGGTTGGAAGACGGTGAGGTCAAGATGGCGACGCGGATATTGGCGGATATGGTGGGCAGCTGCGATAGGCTGATATGGATAGGGCTTGTCAAATACTCGGAGAATGTCTATAGTATAGACGAGACTGGAGTGATGTTATCCATGCCAGGCTCTGTTAAAGTCCTTGTCGAGGAGAAATGAGAGAGGCACGCGTGTCAAACGATCAACATTGACTGGGATCGAGTGCACCAGTGGGTATCTAGACCCTATGATTATTTGGCCACCTAATACCCATCGGAACACAGGAGCAGAAAGCCTCACAGTAAATACAGTATATAGAATAAATCAAACCAATTGAATTACTGTCTACCGACGTTGTGCGCGCTGTTGTGCTCGTTATACATTATCGCTTACTAAGCCAACAAACAAAGTCATTTATGCAGCTGTTTATTACCTGTAGCCGGTGTACAGCCTTTCATATTTATATCAGGTGGATGTCTCTTCGCCATCATATAAGATCGCTGTCAGGCAAGTGGGGTTGGACAATTATATTTAGAGTCCTTTTTGAGGATCGGCATGTCGTTGCTCGTTACGTACCCGCCAAGGGACCTCGCGGCTGTGCTGAGCACCAAGACAGATTCACAACCTACCAGAATCAAACGCCTGCATTTCAACGGTGTGACATGACGTATCGATCTGCGCAGGAAAGATTGATTTGCGCAGGAAGGAGTATATAGTTCTTTGAGGGCGCCAGTTCTTGTTTCTTTCAACCCTCACCTGCTTTAAAGCGACTCTTTGAAATTCACATCTCGCAGTAAACGAGACACTCGCAAACATGTCTTTAGCCACCACCCTTCTCCTCCCCGTCCGTGGCGCCCAGGCGCTGTTTGCGCTGATAGTCATGGCCTTGATGGCAGATTGTGAGTCTAGCATCTTCTACAGCAACCATCCGCAACGCGCTGACATGCCATAGCCGTTGCGCACTTCTGGGACCCGCCTAGCGAGGTGTCCGAAGTCTACATCAACCTCATTTTCTCAGTTTGGGCACTCCTCAACCTCGCCTACCTCGTTATTGCCCCCATCGCCTTCCCCAAAGCCGCCAATAAGTGGGCTATTCTCGTCATTGAGACCCTCACCATGATTCTTTGGATCGCTAGCTTCGCCTCGCTCGCGGCTTTCAGCAGTCAATACTGCTACTACAACGATCCACGCATGCGGGAAAAGAAGTGCGACGAGTTCATGGCGGCTGTTGTCTTTGGAGCTTTGAGCTGGTGAGTTATTATAATGAACCCGCAGTTATAGATTTTCAGCTAACCAAGGGCGCTTTCAGGGTTCTTTTTGTTGGGACTACGATTCTGGCGGCGTTGCACTGCTGGCGCACACGTGGCGGCAATATCGAGCCAACCTACATTGGAGCCTGAACGTTATTCAAACGATTTGCTTGGGGAAGCGAATGGAGGACGAGATTAGTTTCACTTCCTGTTTGCTTCCATTAGCCGTGGACGCCGATAATGTCTTTGCGATACCCGCTCTAATGTCATGCCGTATCGGGACGGAGTTGTTGCTTTTCATAGTTAATTAATAATGATAATAGAATCCATATCCCAGAGTTTTAAAAATACAGGTTATTACATGCTTACAGAATAAGATATATAATGGCATAAAGGAGATTGATAACGCTAGTACTATAGTGTGATATTACAGGCTAACGACTTGACGGAGATATCCTCCTCCAAGGGCATAATACTACTAAATTTCCTTGACAACATAATCACTCCGCAGTCCACCTCCCCCAGTATGATGCGTCGAAATTCAAGTTCCCAAGCGAGTTTAAGTCCCAATTGCCAGCTTCGATAGTAATATGTTCATCGCCAACATAAAAGTCCTTAATCAGCAGACCAATGTTGTTGGGCGAGTTCTCACCCAGCAAAATTGGTTTGTTGTCATCGCCAGCATCGGTGAAGACGCTCAGCATGCTCCTACCAACATTTGTCGACCTAGGCTCAAGGGACTCAATCCATACGTTGTTTATTATGAAGGAGTCGATATTAGACAACGGGTTGACACCAAAAAGTGCCGGCGAGTGTCCTTCCGCTCGCCAGTTGGATACTGTGTAGTGAGAGATGTACGAGCTGGTGTCGGCGGTTGAGGTAGATGAATCATCCGTGTAGCTCGCGGAAGAGCCCACAAGCGCGTATGGATACTTGGTTTGCTGAGAGATATATCGCGAGTGAATGAGATCCACATGGTCGACCGTGATGTTCGTCAAGTTCCGCTGGTACCATCCGAACTGAATGATAGGAGCAGTATTGGTTTTCCAAGCCACGATTCGCTCAGCAAGTACGTTGGAGTAGTAGGTTTTGATAACATCGTCCCCAGCGTGGTAGAAGACGTCGTGAACGTGGCTGTTCGGGTACATTTGGATTCCGTCCGTCTGGCCGAAGAACGCACCAACTTGCTTGTAGTCCGACGCGTGGATACTGAAATCTTCGATTTCCGATGCATCGGCAGAGAAAAAGTCCATCGAATTGAATGGCGGCGAGTTTGAGGTCAGGCCATGGAGAGTCCATGTCGCATCTGCTTGAACGTTGTTGCCTCGCCATAACCTCAGCGACGTAGCGTCGCTCTTTACGTTTGTGTAGCCTTCGGCCGTGTTGGCTTGATACACATACTGCTCACCTGAGAGCACACCAAATCCAGTCGCTTTTAGCTCTAGGTTTGGACTGTTGTACTCAATTGCCCCTTTAACATAAGCGCCAGGAGCAATGTAAACCCAAGTGACCGACGACGCAAGAACTGCGTGGGCTTTGGCGGTGAAGTAGTATACCCCTGGGGCAAAATAGACGATGGACTTATCAGTCTGGTCTAAGCCGGTTACGAGGCCAGGTTTCACTCGCAGGGTGTTGGCCTCGTCGTTTGGAATCAGGTCCTCGGTGGGGAACGGACTGGCAAATATCAAAAGAGCATTGCGTGGTTCAACTCCAACAATCGGCATGCTGTCGTTGTAGCTTGGAACG
This sequence comes from Pseudogymnoascus sp. VKM F-4518 (FW-2643), assembly GCA_000750925.1. NCBI lineage: Eukaryota > Fungi > Ascomycota > Leotiomycetes > Thelebolales > Thelebolaceae > Pseudogymnoascus > Pseudogymnoascus sp. VKM F-4518 (FW-2643). Next base: position 3,492 of record JPKC01003622.1, read on the forward strand.
TATCCATAACCGTCTGCCTTCTCGTTTTGGACGTACTGGGAGCCTTCCCCCTCACGGCCGATGCGATACTCAAAGAGATCGTCCTTAAGTTCGACTGAGAAACGAACCCCGTTGGGGTTGTAGGGTACAGTGATAAGAGCGTCGCCATGCACTGCCTTGATCTTGTACTTAAGATTCGAGGGCCGAATGACCACGTCCTTAGCAGAGATCGCCTGGCCATTGTTCCTAGATACCTTGACGACCACATCCGATCTGTATAAGAACTGGGTCCAAGCCATCGTAATCCCGACATCGACCTCAAGCGTAATCTGATCCCATTCATCGCACAATGACTCGAGGTCACCAGGGAGGCAGATCTTGCCATTGCCATTCCGTGGAATTGTCTCATAGACAAAGGAGTCATAGTAATCATGAGAAGCCTTGGCTGTTGCCACCTGAACAGAGTATTGATGTGATTGTCTAACGTTGCCAACCTCCACCGGGGTCTTGGTGTTGATCTCTCCAGTAGGGTGCCACCATGTGTTTAACTCAGGTGTATTTGCGGTCGAATTACAAGATGTCAAATCTTTAACCGCAGATGATCTGCGTTCTAAGACAGCACCCTGGGTGGAATCGAGGAAGCTGGCAATAAGCAGCAATGGCCAAATCTGCTTCGTAGAAAACATTCTGACTGGAGATATTGAGATCAGACTCCCAACGATGCGAATGGGAAAAGGAATTAGAGGAGTGCCCTGGGAAAAACTCTTGGAGGGGCATCATGGCTCTTTTATACATAATAGGCGGTGATGCCAAAGTCCTTCGGGCCCTGTGGAATTTCCCCGAGATAATTAAATGCGGGGTTCTTCCCGACGCGTGGTACAGTAGTAGATCCGGGGTTAAAGTAATATTAGGGAGGAATCCTCTATGAAATGACACTCCTACCCTGTCAAGCTCTCGCACGCTTACTTACTACTGAAGGATAATGGCGGCATTACTTGCAAGGTTGGCTTTCAATGTGCTGATCAACAAATATGCCAAGCGGAGTTGTCGGCTAGCCGTTTGAAGCAATTCGCCGAGGTCGCCAACCTTTTGTAGTAGTGTCTGTCAGCGATCGCGTTTCAAAGATCCCGTATTTTTGGTAGAGGTGGATTAGAGATTTCGCAAATCCGACCCCGCACTAATCGGACCTTGTCTTCTGTTATAGCGTTTAATAAAAACGTCTAGGCTCCATCTAGATACTTAATACTCGGCCTTACTACCGGTCGGAGGTTTCGGCCATGTGGAGGGAAGAATAGAGCACGGCATAGTACTGCGGCGAATTCCCTTCTTAGGTTAAAGGTCTACAATCCTTAAATCGCTAGTTTCTGACAACAACTGGAGCTATAGATATGGGGAATATAACCTCGGCGTGATGCTGATGTTGCACACACCAGACAAATGGGGATGAGCCTGCAGGAAACCGTCGTCGAAATAAGACCGGCAGGATAAATTTTCGCCGCTCGGGAGACACGGCGTTTGTAGTCTATACTCGCCTATGTTTTACGTACCGTAAAGCAGCACAAGATGCAAAATGATATGCGCGAAGGTTATAAGAATATTTGAATTAATTACTAATTACTGGCCTACCTATGACTCCATATACTGGTGGCCATTTCGTCGACTTCTTATTTTTCAAAAGCACTGTGGATGAAGGCGAATTTGAAGACAATAATTAACCTGTTCGCAACGAGCGATCAGAGTCTAATATATATATTCTATAAGTTCTTGTCTATCGAGCTTTCACAACTCAAAATCTATGGGAAGGCTGGAGCTCTATCAATAATCTAATCATAGGTTGGCTTTGTAGCCATCCTCAACCCACACCAGCGCCTCAAAGGGGCGCAGACGAATTCTTCCATCGATTGCCTGTCTGCCATCCTCGTAATTGTGTATTAATGGGACCCCCTGTGCAGTTATTAAAGCGTCAGGCGGAACGGTCCATTCCACGTCCTGCTTGGAGAAGTTTAGGAGCACTGTCGCGGCGGCAGGGCCATAAGCTCTCCGATAACAGAAGACAGATTTGTGGGCCCGGTCCACCATTTCGAAGCTTCCATAAACCAAGATGTTCTTGTAGAGCTTCCGAGTTTTTAGAAGATTCTGCCAGTAAGTGAAGACGCTCGTCGGTTTGCCAACTTGATCTTCTGCGTTCCACTCGCTGAAGTCGGGGTTAACTCGCATCCACGGCGTGGAATTGCTGAACCCAGCATTCTTCTGTGAATTCCACTGTGCAGTTTATTAGACTTAGAAAGATCCAAGCGCCCGCGGATTAAATATTCATACCTGGACGGGTGTTCGAGCATGGTCCCGAGCTTTGACATGGATCTCGCTCAAGTATTGGTCGATTCTTTCTTTGTCATTGCCAAACTCTTCGACGGCGCTACTAATATATTAGTTTCTAGCAACTAGAGGGGACTCAAAACAGTTGCTTACCTTTTCCAGTAATTTTGAGTCTCGACATCCTTATATTCTTCGATGCCCCAGTCTTTGGGTATGTTTGCCATCCCCAATTCTTGGCCTTGATAGACAAAGAGCGTCCCGGACTGTAGAGCGATAAATGTGGCAAGCATCTTAGCTGCATAAACTCTGAATTGTGGTTCGTCAGACGCGAAGCGCGAAACCGAGCGACCCTGGTCATGGTTCTCGAGGAACAACGCGTTCCAGCCTCCCTCGTCATAAAGTCGCGTCTGCCACTTCTCAACAATATTCTTTAAGTCAAGAAGTTCCCAATCTTGCTTCTCAAACTTGCCACCCGCGCCATTATCCATGTCGACACTGTTGTAAGATATGAGACATGTATCGGAGAAATAGGATGGGGTTGAACTCACATATCAAACTGGAAAATCATGTTCAATTCTTTCCTGTCGGCGGAGACAACATCGATAACATCCTTCTCGTCCTTTGCCCAGGGCATCTCGCCGACAGCAAAAGCGTCGTATTCATCAAGGATACTGCGTAATTTGCGTAAATGCTCGTGGAGTCGTGGACCGCAGGCATAGTGCATATGCCCCGGTTGATAAAGTTGGCCCTCAACTGTAATTGGGGCGTCTGGGAGCCCTGGTGCTTTGCTAATCAAGTTAATGACGTCCATTCTGAAACCATCTACGCCCTTATCAAGCCAAAATCTCATAATCTTTTCCACCTCAAGAGCAACGGCCGGATTATCCCAGTTCAGGTCCGGCTGCTCATGGCAAAACAGACGAAGGTAATACTGTCCGGTCAGCTCGTCGAACGACCATGCGCTTCCTAACACCAGAGTCAGCAACTGCCCTACCACCATCGCTCCTGCTGCTATGCGCCCAAATGAACCTACCTCCAAATATCGACGCCCAGTTATTTGGCGGCTGGCGCCGTCCTTCACTGTCGAAGCACGGGTCTCTCCAGATATACCAGTCACGTTTCGGATTATCCCGCGAAGATCTGGACTCGCGAAACCAATCATGCTGGATTTCTGAATAAGCTTAGGATGGGTCATGGATCTATTTGAAATTACCTGGTCTGAAGTGTGGTTGACAACAAGGTCCATAACAAATTTCATGCCTCTTGCATGTAAGCCAGCGGCCAAAGCATCGATATCCCCCATCGTTCCATACATGCTGTCGATAGCGCAGTAGTTTGAAACATCATATCCCATATCAGCCTGTGGGGATTCGTACACTGAGTTTGGTGCAGAGATTAGCATTGGTTCGTCAATCACGCGGATGATATGGTGGTCTTACCTGGAGAAACCCATACGACATCGACTCCCAGATTCTTCAGGTAGTCCAGCTTAGAATTGATACCAGCAATGTCCCCAAATCCACCGCCATTCTTGTCACAGAACGATGCGGGGTAAATCTGGTAGACTGACGCTTCCTTCCACCAGGCTTTCGTCAGAGGTTGGCGTTTCCCTGCCTCGGTGGTATTGACGACGTGCGCAGCCATATTTGGACAAAGTAAATAGATAGGGCGCAGTAGACGAACTTCTTGTTCTCTTTGCCCTCACAAATAACCAAGAAAGAGAGGCGTTATATACTACACGTCTTTCCGATCCAGCGATCACTGGATCATACAATGGGGTTCCGAAGAGGACCCGCGGAGAGTGTAACTTAACTCCACGGGGGGTTTGGCTGGCAGCAGCGGACGCACATAGTAGCCAGATCTACAACTCATCGGCGAACTACTGCTTCTGGACATCCATATTCGAACTTTGTATATTCGCGCAGCAAACCTACTGAGAATCCCGCCATCTGGCTAGCCGGAGTGGAGCGACCAGAACAAACCGTGCCACTGCAACACTCACCCCACAGTATTTAGAACCTCCTTCGGGCAAAGCATGCATCCCCGCACAAATAACCACCGTAGTATGGAGTATACTGTATGGCAGACTAACTCTTAGAAGCGGGAACGAGGTTTGTTCGATTCGCAGCTCCTGTTGACTTCGGCGAATTTCCTAATTTGTATAGCGCAATATTTACTTAAGCGCCGGACGCTAAACAACCAGCAGCTCCCTTGCCAGAAAATGCGCAGCTCAACGTGGGATTTGTGTTTGGAAAGCTAAGTTGACCCACTGCACCCTGGCGTCAGGGCTATGTTCTATTGGCCAGGCTGCCGGAGAAGCACCGTCCCCTGTCGACCAAACCTGCCAGCCTCATGGATCTGGACCGCTTTTGACTCCGGCCCTGGGCCGAAGTCAAAAACGGCTGGACTACTCCAAAGAATAGAGCGCAAATGATAGAGTTCGGACTGTGCAGTACAGAGTACAGAGTATGGAGTACGGGGTCCGGGGCGAAGTAGTGCCATGGGGTGTTTGTGACGTCTTATGGGGACCTTTTTCTTTTACGGGGAGACTGCAATACGTGGGCAGCTCAAAGAAGAATATATAAATCACGCCCTGCCACTCCCTCAGATTCTCACATCCTCTCATTCTCACAATCTCATTACCAAGTCTCTTACTGGCGCTAGCACCTACAACTATCTCAATTTTGTTCTTTACAAACACATCACGAGCATCTGGGACCGCGTCTAGCTATAGCCAAGCATGGCTGCAGATTCCCATGATACCGATCCACAGGCGGCGAACGAAAATGTCGCCCACGTCGAAGGCAGCGCTGTGAAGCGTTTAGCAGAGAAACAAAACTCTGATTTCGCCGATCTTGTCGAGGATGCCCAGTTGGGCACGGCCAAAGAACAACAGATGACTATCATGCAGGCCCTTAAGCTCTATCCCAAGGCCATTGGATGGTCAGTTCTTCTGTCTACAGCCATTATCATGGAAGGTTACGATGTCGTCCTAATGGGATCCTTCTTTGCCTTTCCTCCGTTCCAGGAGAAGTACGGTGTGCTGAATCCGGACGGCACTTACGGACTTACGGCAGCATGGCAGGCTGGTCTCTCGAATGCCATTAATGTCGGACAAATCCTCGGCTTGTTCGCAAACGGTATTATCTCGGAGCGTTTTGGTTACAGAAAGACAATGATGGGGTCACTACTCTTCACAATCGCATTCATTTTCGTTCTCTTCTTCGCGCAAAACGTGGAGACGCTGCTTGTGGGAGAATTCCTAATGGGTTTTCCCCTCGGTGTCTTCCAAACACTCACCGTCACTTATGCCTCCGAAGTCTGCCCCGTTGTTCTCCGGTGTTATCTAACCACCTACGTCAATCTGTGCTGGGTTATTGGCCAGTTTATTGCATCTGGAGTATTGAAAGGACTCGTGGACCGAAAGGATGAATGGGCCTACCGGATCCCCTTTGCCATACAGTGGATCTGGCCAATTCCAATTCTCGTGGGCGTGTTTCTCGCTCCCGAGAGCCCGTGGTGGCTAGTTCGCAAAGGTCGTATCGAACAGGCTAAGAGATCTATATTACGATTAACCGGTAGGGCCGACCCAGACTTCAATGTCGATGAGACGGTAGCCATGATCATCCACACAAACGAGCTCGAGAAGGAGATTGCGGCAGGCACATCGTATGCGGACTGCTTTAAGGGTACAGATCTTCGACGTACAGAAGTTGTTTGCCTCACCTGGGCGGCACAAAACCTCTCTGGGGCCGGTCTCATGTCTTATTCCACCTACTTCTATGTTCAAGCCGGGCTTGCGACATCAAACTCTTTCAGCATGTCTCTTGGTCAATACGGTCTCGGAATGGTTGGGACGCTTTTCTCGTGGGTCCTAATGACTTACTTTGGTCGCCGTACGCTCTACGTCGGAGGCTTAGCCTCACTTTGTGTGGTCCTCTTCATAGTCGGCTTCGTCTCTCTTGCTGGAGATTCAAATGCTTCTGCCTCATGGGCTACCGGCTCGATGTTGCTAGTCTACACCTTCGTATACGACTCCACCGTGGGACCGGTTTGCTATTCACTTGTTTCCGAGCTTTCGTCCACCCGTCTTCGCACTAAGACCGTTGTCCTTGCCCGGAATACCTACAACATGCTCAGCATCGTCAACAATGTCATTATCCCTTACATGCTCAACCCAACTGCGTGGGCTTGGGCAGGCAAGGCTGGGTTTTTCTGGGGTAGCATTTGCTTGACGGTTGTGGTCTGGTCCTTCTTCCGGCTCCCTGAGCCCAAAGGTCGTACCTATGGCGAACTTGATATCCTGTTCGAAAGGAAAATCAGCGCTCGGAAGTTTAAGGAGACTGTTGTTGATCAGTTTCAAGGAGACTCTAAAGTATTCAAAGAGAAGGCCGTACATCTTGAGGAGGTTGAGAAAATTTAGGGTCAATTCCGCATCCATAGGTCGGGGTAGACCAAGATACAGTCTGCCCCGGAACTGGTGCATATGACTCATATAGTTGCTGAATATCCAGTAGCATTACTCCCCGAAAGTAAAAAACTGTCTAACTTCAGGATACGAATATCTCAGGGTGTTAGATAGTCTGCAGGCTCTCAAATATCAAACTAGTTTTAGCAGAATGAACTATATTATATATTAGTCTTTGCTAGATATTCTCATTATGTGAACTGCCATTGTTTGTGAGTGGAAATGGTGTTTAAGGATATATAGTGTTGCCCTCGTCCTAGATCGAATTAGGAATGGTTCTTGCAATGTTATTTCGTTTGACAGCGCTATTTTCGACTGGTCTACCTTGTCGTACTGTCCCCCAACCCTTCTCGTTATATGCCCATGCACCCCTATACACGGATTAACCTTGTTCCATCACCAGGTTTGTGGGGATCTTCTTCCCCACAACACCGTATGCCTTCGGTGTCTCATGACCTCCATTACTCTCGCATTGAGAATTCCACAAATTCGACCTTTACGGATCACTTATAATATTCGTCATACGACTTCACTAGTACCGTAGCCTTCGCTATGCTCAGCCCCTATGGACAAAGCAGGCCTGACAGAGTGCCAGAGGTCCACTTCTACGGCACGGTGCGACGTGCATGCGATTGCTGCAGAAAGAAAAAAATCCGATGCGATACTTGTCTACCATGCCGGAACTGTCGTACGAAGTCGCTTACATGCACCTACTTGCGTTCTCCGAAGATGAAGGGTTTGGAGAAGATGCAAGACAATGCAGGGCCAGAATCTATTACCCTGGGCAATGGCGAGCCAGTCTACGACGGGCACCAGAGATTACCAACCAGCAATTCCCCACAAGCGTCACTAGAGTATCCATTTGAGTGCTCTTTGGACAGTTTAGAACCAAATTTACAGAGCAATATCTCTGCTACGAGTCGCAACATTGCAGCCTCCTTATCCATCGAGTTGCCAGTGTATTCTGAAACCTATGGTTCGCCGGGCCTGGTTCCACAGCCTGCTTCTTCTGAACATTCGTACGATGACTGGCCTAACAAAAGGCCGCCTGCCCAAGTATTGATTGAGGATCTCTTTCCGCTAATCGAGATGTTCTTTGACCACCTTTTTCCGATAATGCCGGTCTTGGATCGAAACAAGTACCTCAACTCAAAAATGCTCGCGGATCAGGTTGCCCTACCTCCTGGAGAGTATGCTTTGTTAACTGCTGTTTCAGCACTAACTATAGTGCAACTCAGTCTCCCAGGACACTTTGTGCCGAATGAGATTCCAACTATATCTGCTGGGATGTTAATCGAGGAGTGTTTGAGGATGCGCCATAAATGCAATTACATTGAAACCCCAAATCTACAAACTGTTCTGACATCGTTCTTCTTGTTTGGCTATTACGGAAACCTGGAAAAACACAACCAAGCTCGACATTTTCTTCACGAAGCTATCTCGTTTGCCGAAGCAATTAAACTTGATGACGAAGTGTACTTATCTCAGCTGGATTCCAGGCAGGAGCAGTGGTACCGAAGAACATTCTGGCTATTGTTTGTTACTGAAAGGTATATACAAAGAATTGTCCCTCGATCGAAGTTAACTGTTTTATAGGGCATATGCTCTTCAGCAGCAGAACCGTATTAAAATTCAGACCATATTAATCAAACTACCGGCAGTCTTTGGATCAGAAGAACCACAACTTTTATACGGATTTGTTAACCTTGTCAACTTGTTTCTCGTCATCGATAGCACATTCCTATCCATGGTGAATAATACGTCAAAGAGCGCCGATTTTTCTAAGACTTGGCTTGTTGAAGTTCTTCGCAAGCTGTCTGCGTCATCTATGACATATGAAAGCCTTGAAACGCACCAACTAGACATCTTGGTATCAAAACAGTGGTTACAGATGCTTCTGTGGCAGCTTAGTGTGAAGCAAGGCCTGCTCACTACGAGCTCTACGGAGGAGCCTTTTAACCTGCAATATCCGATTCTCCTCGCACGAGATGTCGTGAGAACTATTTCCTCGGTGAATCAGGAATCATTAGACTGTCACGGTATTGGAATGGTTAGTTGACCAAAAATATCTCCCACCAAACGACTACTTACATCTGTCTAGGAACAAAAGTTAGCCGATATAGCTGCCTGTTTAACAGACGTGCTAAAATGTGCTGAAGGTGACATGTCAGAACCATACCCTGAAGGTCGTGAGTACCTTGTAGCTTTGTTTGAGCGACTATCACGGATGAGGGGGGCTCAATCGCGTTACTTGCAGCCATTACTAGAGAAATCCCAGGCCGTCACCTGCTAGGCATTCGCATTGCCAACAGATTTCGATTTAGGATCTACGGAAAGAAGTAAATGTATGAGCATAGAGGGCGAAGTGCGCTAAGACGGTCAAGATGAAGAGCTGGCGGATAGCCGCGTTGCTGATGTCGCCGTGGTGAAGACGTTTAGAAGGGACTCTGAAAAGGTATTTGTTGATTTATTCTGCTCCCATCACTCATGCTTCAATTTAGAATATGAATATCTAAAGCTACAAATAGGTGCGCAGCGATTAAACTGGGGCGAGAGTTTAAAAAGTGGGCATGCGAGCTACGTAAAACAGGGACGGAAGCTATACTTTTCAGCGGCCATCGTTAAACAGGGTCCTATCAAGCATATGCTTAAGATTAAGCAGCCCCGAAAGGGCTCTAATACAATACTGTATATAGATAGGAAATATCGTACATAGGCGAGATTACATTATGATTTGTCATGTCCACAAGCTGAACGTTGAAGCCGCCAAGTCAACCCAACCAATCTCATTAGATAAACAGGAAACAAAGAACAAAGAACATATCATATTCCCTAATCAACAAACAGCGCACCGACAGGGGGGACCCTGAGCACGGCTGCGGTAGTGCTTACTGGGGTTGACAGCAACGCCATGCGGGGTAGCTCCGGTTGTTCCCACCCCGGACATATCTCACTTCATTCTCACATCTCAATGGTCGACACGCAATCGCTCGCAGCCACAATAATCATGTGGCTATAGGCAACATAGACTATTGTCGCACGACCTTCCACATTCCGCCAGTCGCATAAGGTGCCTCACCGTTGAACAGGGATTAATGATGTCAGTGTGGCTGCCCATGGGTGGGCCTTGGAGCCTTGTTCACACAGCTCTTACTCATAAACAAACTTCCCCTCCGAGTCGGAAATGAGGATTTTCGCTCCGACAACACGAGTCCCTCGTCCCTTCAAATAGTATATACAGTCAGACTACCACTTCTTTCCACCTCATTGTGTGTCTATTCTCCTAATTGCGCAAGCTAATAGCTGTACAATATGGCGGACCCCAACGGTGAACCCGAGATTAACAACGTGTAGGCAAACCCCCGTGATCACCGAAAAGTTGAAGCAATGAGCAAGGCTAACCATTCCCTCTCAACCACAGCCCAGCGACAGAACCTGTCGCGGATCCTACTCCTGACGCTGCTACACAGAAGCGCAAGGGCTCCGTTTTCATAGATAAAAGCCATGAAAAGGACACTTTCGCAGCTCTGACCGAGAACGTCACTGGAGAGTCCGTTACTTACTCCCTCTCAGCTGTAGCCTTACTGAGACCTTCCACAGGATCAAGAACCCCCTCATTGGTATCCCCAAGGAGCAGTTAATCCAGGATGTCGAGGAGTTTGCTTCAGAGTTCGACCTCCGGGAAATAGTGCCAATTCTCATCAAAGGCGCTCTCGTCGCACAGAATCCGGCGGGCATTGACGAAATCACCGAGCTCAACGATGAAGACCGTCGTATTCTTCGCGAGGAAGTCACCCACAAATGGAAACATCCGAGAATCCTCTACCTAACCATCGTGCTGAACTCGATTGCCGCTGCTATTCAAGGATGGGATCAGACCGGTAGGTTTCCCATTCGGTGTGTCCGGAGCTCAGCGGCTTACATTGCCCATAGGGTCAAACGGAGCCAACCTTACCTTCTCACCAGCGCTTGGGATTCCTGACACGGGAGATTTCTGCAAGGATCCTGCCAACACGGCGACCTGTGACAAGAACTCTTGGATTGTGGGGTTTATCAACTCAGCCCCATATATCGCGATTTGCGTTTTGTAAGTTTGAACCATTCCCACTAGCCTACGGGTATTCTAACCCTCTCCATAGTGCAGCCTGGATATCCGACCCCGTAAACCACGTCCTCGGCCGTAGAGGAACGATCTTCGTTGCCGCCATCTTCAGTCTGCTCGCTCCTTTTGGTGAAGCCACCGTGCAGACGTGGCCCCAGCTTGTTGTGTGTCGTGTCCTGCTTGGGATTGGCATGGGTCTGAAAGAAGTCACTGTTCCCGTCTACTCCGCAGAGATCGCACCAAGGACAATTCGTGGTGGTCTGGTCATGTCCTGGCAAGTTTGGACTGCTTTTGGCATTCTTCTCGGGACATGCGCAAATCTCGTCTTCGTCGGCACTGGCAAGCTCGTCTGGCGCCTCCAGTTTGGCTCGGCCTTTGTTCCCGTCATCCCTCTACTTATAGGTGTATATTTCTGCCCTGAGTCTCCGCGTTGGCTCCTAAAGAAGCGCCGGGTTAGCAAGGCGTACAGATCCCTTGTTCGTCTACGAAACTCGGAACTACAGGCCGCCAGAGATCTCTACTTCATTCACGCCCAACTTATTTACGAAGATGCTCTGTTGGAGAAGTCTGGACTCTCGAAGAACAGCAACATGTTCACGCGATTCATTGAATTGTTTACCATTCCTCGTCTTCGTCGCGCCACTCAAGCCTCTGGTGTCGTTATGCTGGCACAGCAAATGTGCGGAAGTAAGTGCAACACATTCTCCATCCGCGGCGCCAGGCTAATAAATACACAGTCAACATCATGTCGTTCTACTCCTCCACCATCTTCCGCAACGCTGGAGCCTCCGATATTGTCGCGCTCCTTGCCTCCTTCGGCTTCGGCCTCGTCAACTTCGTCTTCGCCTGGCCCGCCGTCTGGACAATCGACACCTTTGGCAGGCGCGGCCTGCTCCTCTTTACGTTCCCCAACATGGCATGGACACTCCTAGCCGCCGGCATGGCCTACTTTATTCCCCAAGAACAGACCGCCCATCTCGGCGTTGTCCTGTTCTTCGTCTACATCTACGACGCCTTCTACTCCCCCGGCGAAGGCCCCGTCCCCTTCACCTACTCCGCCGAAGTCTTCCCCCTCTCGCACAGAGAAATTGGCATGTCATTCGCCGTCGCGACCAATAATTTTTGGGCTACTGTGGTCTCGCTGACGTTCCCCCGCCAGCTGCGCGCGTTCGGCACACCTGGCGCTTTCGGCTTCTACGCCGCCATGAACCTCGTCGCCCTCTTTCTAATTTTCTGCTTTATGCCTGAAACGAAGCAGCGCACGCTCGAGGAGCTGGATTATGTCTTTGCTGTCCCTACGCGCACGCATACAAAGTATCAGCTCGGCACTGTGCTCCCGTGGTGGATCAAGAATATACCTAATTTTGTGCGGAGGAGGGAGCCGACGTATTGTCCAGAGTTGTACAAGTTTGAGGATGACTCTTGGGCTAATGTCGAGGACTCAAAGGACTCGAAGGGCTCGGGGCCGGAGACGGCGCTGCGTGAGAAGGATGAGGTGGACGTGCCGGTTTGAGGCTGATAAGAGAGTGGATGGAAGTGATTCTTATTGAGTTTGGTTCTTAGAGCCGGGGAATGAGATGCGGTTCAGCTACTATAATTCGAAGAGATGCCAATGCTTTGTTTTGCGAGGCTTTGTTTTTTGAGGTCAATTTTTCAAGCCGAGTTTTAATATCCTGTCGCTATCTCTTAGGTCATTAGTCCGAGATATCCTATTTGAACTACATTTGCAGCCTTTCGCATGTGGCTAAGCAAACTTCCACATGTCCCTCACACAAAATAGTTCTAATAATTGATTTGATAAGTGTAGGCTCATGATTGAATAACTTCTCTGCGTCGGATATTGCTCTAATGCTATGATAGATGAGACAACGCAGACATGTGAATTTAAGATAGAAACGATATTTGTAACTTACTTTAATCCCCAATTATAATAAATCTCGCCTACCGAAACCAACCTTCGGACGTAGACCAACGTGGAAGTGAATTTAACTTACACTTAATTACCTTTGTTTGTGCTCACCTACAGCTCCAACCCCTACACATAATAACAAGCTCAACCTCAACCCTGTTGTATCCCAATAATGGGAGACATTACCAAGAACGCTACAGTTTTCCCGTCTCCCCACAGTTCTAAACACCACAAGCGCCCCCGTGAGATCAAAGATGAAGGCGACGATGATTCCATCCCCCTCCCCAGCCGTCACCGCCATCATCGCCGCCGCCACTCGCGATCCCGCACACCGTCCCCATCTCCAAGTCTAGGGAGAAATGACAACTCCCCATCAGAGGACGCGACTACTTCACCTGCCAGCCTTCCCGCCAGCCTAGACCGCCATGCTTGCCTGCGTTGTGTCAAATTCCTGGCTTCCTCACCAGACTTCGAATGCAAATTCCCAGCGCGGTCAACCAAGTGTACTCGCTGCACCCGCCTTAGCAGCAAGTGTGAGCCAGTGAGTTCCCCTCCTCGTCGTCTTTGTCCCCATCGTTTGTTCTGCGTGGTAACCCTCCGCCGTGTTAGATCCCCGCCAGCGCCGACGCCGAAGCGCGTCACCTCCTCAGCATCCAGGCCGAATACGAACTTTCCTCCCCGCACGAGGCAAAGACTCTGCGTCAAAGCGTAGTGGCCGCGGCTGAGGAACTTACTGTCTCGATCCGCATGGCTGCTCAGCGCCGTCCGAAGACCACCGAAGAAACCAACCTTGCGCTTTTGCGTGGCCAGGAAGAGATGATTGGGTTGCTCCATAGAATTGAGGTTAGTCTCTGTTACTCCATTCTTCGTTGGCCGTTTCTAACGTTTGTCAGGCTAAATTGACTGCCCAAGGTCGGGAAGAGAAGAGGAAGGGGAAGGGCAAAGGGAGAGATTAGGTTGGGGTGTTCTGGCGCCGATACTGTGCTTTCGGACTTGCTTTTTCCTGTGGGCTCTTGCTATTCCTGGTGCCTGTGGGCGTGGTTTCCGCCTTTGAGCTGGGTTGTCAACTACATTGTTTATAGAGGGACGGGGCTCGATGCTGACGATGAAGGGTTTTGCCAAGACTCCGGCTGCTTCGTAACTTACAATCCCGGCCATCGCATATGTGCCGCCGTGATAACATCGCTTCCATATCCTTCGACAAACACGGCGTTATCCCAAACATATCCCCCGGGTCCCCATCCCACCCCACCAACACCGCAGCAACTATCTTTGTTCGCTAGATACCCACCCAAAACATCTCGATCATGTATTGCATTACACCAGTGTTTTTGGTCTATGTTAGAGTGTTCAAAGCACATCTCCTTTGTTTGTTTGTGGTTGCCGGCTTACCCCTTGGAACCCCACACTACTCGTGCCACCCAGAAGTCTGAAGATGGACTGTACATAGCTCAGGATTAGTGCTAGAAATTCAGTCTGATGGGATTCCTCTCTTTAACTGTATTTCTGAGTAACTATTATGCCAATTATAGCACCTTGTAATTGAAAGCCCTTATTTTACGTACAGTTGCTGTAGTCGCTATTGTCATCCACAGTCCCTCTTCAAACGAGTTAAGGAACACGATAATTTTTGCCAAGACCTTTCTATTCTTTCGCAAGTAGTAGCAAAGCATCCACTATCACGGTACCGCCCGCATGCCAGCAAAGGCAAAGGCTGCGATACTCACCTGTCAGGACAAATGGCACTCACTGTCCATGTGACTGACTAGGAAATAGTTACGGCGTTGTGACACAACAGGACCATACGGCCTTCTCTTACAGCTTCCCTGATTTAGAACGGCGCAATCGATGTGAGAAATCCTGAGAGCTCAGCCCAGAGTCGACATGCAATGTCGTCGAACTTCCGGATGAAGCTAGCCTATAATATATTGTTGGCGACGGCCAACTGCCGCGGTGGCGCACCAACTTAAATTCAAGGTAAGCCGAGTGCTGAGTATCAGACGCAAACAGAACAAATTATAGTTCTAACTATAGTAGGTACACACCGAGGCAAAGGCGCAGCTCGTGTTTATATGCACTAGCAAGCTTCCTGTTGTGGAATTTCAGGCTTCTAACGAACGATCCCCCGCAAAAACACCCGGAGACGATCCATTTGAGGAAAGAGCTTTGGTTTACACGCTTGGCGGGGTTCTCTTGGCGACTGCGGACGACAACAGCGGTCACAGCGGACTTGCCTCACTCACTCAACCACCCCGTGCCTGCCAAGCAGCGTAACGCACGCGATCTTGCGTTGTAACGTTCCTCCTGCCTTTATGCGATTAGGTTATCAGTTCTTGGCATGGCGGGCGAGGTGACGGAGCCAGTAAGTGCATCTCAACTGTCAGCTGTGAATATTGATCGCCGGCCTTACGGCCTCGTTTCTGCGTCGGTGCCCCGTACATGCATCCTTCTCGTCGATCACGATGGATGATCATCGCGTCTACCGCCAGGATTTGCTTAGGACGATGACCTTACATACCCCGTCGGGACGTGTTGGGGACGGGCTATAGCTCCGTAGTGTTATGGGCAATGGGTATATAAGGATGGGAAGTCAGGCAGTTGTCCGGCATTCCTCTACTCCCATATCCACAAGACACTGCCTCCTCTGTTCCGATTCTCAAGATTCGCCGCCATCATGAAGCTCTCTCTCGTTGCAGCTCTGGGTGCCGCCACATTGGTCACCAGTAGGACCATCAAGACCGCCAACCATGTGGCAATGGAGCGGTTGATGGACATGAAGGTGACTTCCCGTGAGAAGCTTCGCAACGACGGATACTTCGCGGCTGGGAAGTGGAAGTCCACCAACGAGGCGACGGCCTGTACCAATGGCAAGGCTGGCGAGTACAGCTGTAATGGGGTGGACCTACAGGCCTTCGCGAGCCACGAAGACTTGGGAAGCAAAACCAAGGAAGGCAATGATATCTGGGGTATGTATTTTGACTGGGTTGGTTTTGTCAGGTGGCTGACTGAAATACTTTACAGGCTGGACGTCAGAAGATGGCCGTGAGTTTGCTGCCGTTGGGCAGACAGACGGAACCGCCTTTGTGGAGGTTACTACGGATGGCCAAATCAAGTACTTGGGCAGACTTCCTACCCAGACAGAGGATAGCATCTGGCGTGACATGAAGGTCATCGATGGATATGTTTACATTGGATCTGAAGCTCCAGGGCACGGCCTCCAAGTCTTTGATCTCCGTAAAGTATATCACCTCTGGGAACGAGTTGATGATATAATATTCTAACCGAACTACTAGCTATTGACGGTCACCGAGCCAATAGTCTTCGACATCAAAAAGGACCTCACTGCGTGGTTTGAGGGTTTCGGCAGCTCCCATAACATCGTTTCGCACGAGGAGACCAACATGATCTATGCTGTCGGTACTGCACGCAGCACGTCATGCAAGGGCGGACTGTTCATGGTCGATGTCTCAGACCCTGCGAAGCCCACTTCGCCCGGCTGCGCCAGCGAGGACGGTTACGTGCATGATGGTGAGCCCTCTAATTCCCGAACCCCCACGCGCCACCTAGTCTAACTCTCCCAGCTCAATGCGTCATCTACAAGGGCCCAGACTCCCAGTACAATGGCAAGGAGGTCTGCTTCAACTACAACGAAGACACCCTCACTATCGTCGATGTGACCGACAAGTCTGCGCCGAAGCAGATCTCCACTACCCCATACGCGGGCTCTTCCTACACGCACCAGGGCTGGATCGTCGACCCGGAGAACATGGCGTACCTCCTCCTCGACGACGAGCTCGATGAGAAGGACAAGACCGGCGAGGCCGCAAACGGCCACACCACCACATACATCTTCGACGTCAGCACCCTCGCCAAGCCGGCTTACAAGGGCCTATACCAGTCACCAGTCAAGTCTATCGACCACAACCAGTACATTATTGATGGTCTGTCGTACCAGTCCAACTACGGCTCGGGACTGCGCATCGTCGATGTGAGCTCCGTGGCTCAGGACCCCACCGGTAAGGGGTTCAAGGAGGTGGGATTCTTTGATTGCCACCCTGAGGACGATGCGGTTGGTGGTGAGGTTGAGTTCTTCGGCTCGTGGAGCGTGTACCCATACTTCAAGAGCGGGTATATTCTGTTGAACAGCATTGAGAGGGGTCTGTACTCGCTGAAGCGCAGCGCCTAGATTAGGCTGTAGGTTTGTGGTGTTGTTGGGGCGATGAAGAGGGGCGAGTTTGATGTTCGTTTACATATTTAAAAAGGGCCTTGTCTATGAATATATACGATATATGATTAAATATACAATTACTTCATGTATTATTTCCAGCTGGACTACATTCATGCAGACTTGACGCGTTTTCACGTGATCCAAAATTGAGTTTGTACTCCGATGCTGGAGCCTGAATTGTATTGTTGGTTGTTGGTTGTGGGTAAGGTTAAAGGGATCATCTCGCCCTCGAATCTACCCGCATCAGTCAGTATCGGCTTCTTGACATTCTGACTCGGAATGGACTTGTGTCGACATCTTTTTCTCCTCATATCATCTGCATCTGCGAGATAGTCCCTCCCGTCAGTGATGTCCAAGTCTAGCGCATCCACGGTGAACCAGACCGAGCCTTATATCGTCCTCCCAACATCCACACACACACACACACTCATTCTACTCCACGGCCTCGGAAACAACGGCGAGAAATTCGGCACCGAGCTCCTCGAGACCGCCATCTCATCCAAGGGACTTACATTCACCTCCGCATTCCCAGGCACAAAATTCATCTTCCCCAATGCCCGAAAGCGGCGCTCGAGCGCCTTTCGCCGCGCAGTGATAAATCAGTGGTTTGACATCGCTTCTGTAGAGGATCCCTCGCACCGCAGGGATACGCAGGTGCAGGGTTTGGCGGAATCGGCGGAGTATGTGCGGTCTATTATAGCGGCGGAGTTGGAGACGATCCCGAGGGAGAATATCGTCCTGGGGGGGTTGAGTCAGGGGTGCGCTATGTCTCTGACTATCCTTCTGAGTTTGGAGTTTCCGCTAGGTGGCTACTTTGGAATGAGTGGGTGGCTACCATTTCGCGAGGATATTAAGGATGTCGTCGCACCGGTCGAGGAGGAGGATGACCCTTTCGCTGATGATGAGGCGGATGGGGAGGTGCTAGAACCGCAGCTTATGGCGGTTAGCTTGGTGAGAGATATCTTGTCGGTGGACACTGTGACGCTTAGTAGTGAGCTGACTAGCTTGACGACGCCGGTCCTCTTGTGCCATGGGGAAGAAGATGAGAAGGTGAAGTGCAAGCTGGGAAAGGAGGCCGCTCAATGACTTTCATCGCTTGGTATGCAAGTGACTTGGAAATGTTATCCGGGGCTGGGGCATTGGTATAAGATCCCAGATGAGATTGATGATATATTTGAATTCCTTGAGGGAATATTATAATT
>JPKC01003623.1:0-22139 GCA_000750925.1 Pseudogymnoascus sp. VKM F-4518 (FW-2643)
CTCCCCCCCCCTTACTTATTAACCAACTAAGTTAAGAGCACTTTCTTCAGCTCATGTGTAGGATCCATGCCAAGGTTACACAATCACAAATTCGCCTTTCAGTGGAATTGCACCAAGACATACCATTTGTCGAGGGGTAGCCGTGTTCCACAGCCAGGCGGTTTCTGGCAGTTTTAGTTGCCGCTCCGCTCAGCCTTGTTTCTTTGCTGCCCGTCGTCCCCAAGACCACCTGGATTTCCTGGAACACCCTACTCTAGAATTGATAAATGCTACGTGCCGGTTTCTCATAGAGCTATAAGCAATATTATTTTTCTCCAGTTTATAGAACCCACCTCCTGCGGACTCTGGCCTATGCTTCGCTCTGACCGCCAGCAATGAAGTCCAACGCCCTTATAGAACTCGGGCACGGTTCCTCGAAGAACCTGCCGGTGACTGTCCGTCTCCAGGTTTGGCACTACAACGAGCGGGGACGATGTCCCGAGTTCAACCACGGGTTTGCCCGTCTGTTCTCCTCTGAGGATATCGGGGACTGGAATCACTGGACTGTTCACCCTGTTCAGGTGGTCGAACCCGTTGGTATCGCGATTCGAGATGATTACGTCCCGGTGGAGGTAGGTTCATTTACACTCTCGTCAAATGCACCGCTTTAAGGATGCTGACTTCGAAGGTCGACTTTGTACACGACCTCGCCACATACAACAACGATCAGGGGAATCCTGAGTCTGGGGTTCGCGACATCTTCAAGAAGTTCGCTCCGGCAATCGTATACCGTTACTTCCTCTCCGAGATAGAAAGCCCACCACACGCGATGAATATCTACGCAGTTGCTGATGGTGAAGAGATTATGGACAAGCGCATCAAGACGAAGTATACACACAGCTTCTTCTTGTTCACTTCGCTAGAGCTTCGGTTCAAGCGGGTTATCAAGCCCTCAATGGTCTGCTAGGAGGACACCATAAAGAAGATGTGGGTCTGGATTCTATCCTAAGCCAGCTAGCCACTGACATGAAGTAGATTGCTACTAGGGGCTGATGTTCTCCCTTTATTACCTTCGTTGATCCTCGCCTGTATGGATTTTCAGGGCGCGAAAATCTCAGAGGGAACCGATCTTGTCGCTACTGCCAAGGAAACATTAGCTCCGTATACCGCCAAACTGCGCTGGCTGAAGAATTGGCTCGAAGTGAGTGTCTCGTTTTCATGCCTAGCCACGGTACTAATATTTAAACCAAGGCAGGCAGCACACCGAATAATAACACACTCATGACCACAGCTACTAGTAGCGTCGTCCCCGTCCCCGTCCCCTTGGAAGAGGCAACCAAATCCTTTGAGGAGCTCCGCAAACTCGCCAGCGAGTTGCAACCTAGACTAGAAAAATTATCAAGCGGGAAGGGTAAGTCTGTAAATTCTCTCAGTCTTCATAGCCAAGACTAATATATCCATTAGATCTCACGAATCAGGGCATCATTAGAACAATAAATGACCTACATAAGGCCACAATTCATCTCTCTAAGTACGAAAGGACTATGCGGAGTTTTGATGACAAAGAAATCGACAAGTTGGGCAACATAGCCAGCAGCAGTGAACGTCAATTCTACCACTTATGCATTCCGGCCGTGTTCGCAACATTTGCCATCGCCCTTGGTTTTTGGAGCCCAGATCTCGCCAAGCTTCTTCTCGCCATCCCTGAACTAAGCGCATTTGGAGGTGTCGCTATTACAGGAGGCGCTGGTAACATTATTGTTAATAAGTACCTAGAGAAGAACAAAGCGCAAGTAATGCTTGGTGATACTAAGAAGACGGCTAGTGACGGCCGGATCGCCCTCAAGGAAGTTCAGAAGGCTCTCTGTGAAGCCCAGGCCGCCATGGCCTGGGTTTACATTGTGGAGGTGATGCGACAGCCCATCGAATGTATGGGACAAGAAGAGATGGAGAAGGCGGTTAAGATACTAGGGGGCGATCCGCAGTACCTGAATAACAAATCCTACAATAAAGCCCTAATAAAGGATAGATTGGACAAATTGATAAAGGTAAGCATCAAGTTGGATACGGTGTACAATAGTACTTTAGAAAGCATGAAGTTTCATATAGTGGAAGAGTTGGATGAGAGCGGGTAGCGGGATCCGGCTTGGTACTAGGAGATTGTCTGTTGTTAATACCCTTGCTTATCTATCCTGCCTTAATGGGTTTTATACATTGTAGTATTTGAGTTTTATTTGGGACACTTTGTAATAGATGCCCTGTATAACAGAAGTGATTCTCTACAATGTGCACATCGTTACTTAACTACATTAACATACCACTCTAGAAACATTTTGAACTCCCTTGTAATAAAATCCTTGTTTTCATGCCACTTTTTCTTAATAAATTTCTTAAGCACTCTAAAGTACTCCTTAATAGGGTTAAAGTTAGGCAAGTACAGTGATAGGAACAGTAATACTACTCCTACATTACAGCACATCTGGTAGATTCTGTCTAAATGGTGCCAAGAGGCGTTGTCTACTACAATTGCAGATTTAGGCTATAGGTATAGGTTATAGTAATGCAGCAACTAGGCAACAAAGTCCTTAAATAAATCACTGTCTGTTAAACCTGCTCTCCCGTTTCTGTTGCATAATCCAAGGCTGATATCATTCCATTTAAATCGTTTGAAATTGGGCCTGTAATCGAAAATGACTTTACTCTAGATAACCCTCCCAATTTTACAGCCACATGCAATGATGCTTGCGTGAGGGTCATGGATGATATTTTATAGATTATAAAGATTTATGAAGCATTCATATTGAACGTCTTGCTCCCACGCCACCATGCTCCGACTTAAAACTACGCGAACTATAAACAAAACGCGTACTCGATTCGCTCGGAATGGTCCACCCTATTCCCAAACCTGCTTTCCCGTCTCTGAGTCAAATCCGCCCAGAAAATAATTTGAGATAACCTACCGGCAAGTTGATAGACCATATCGCATTACTAGCCTGTACAATTCACTGTCCCATATGCTGAAGAAGCTCACCAGTCACTCTCCATCCTATACATACACGTTCCTCAGGCCCACAACTCCGGCGTCAGTTCTACCATCACTTTAGAAACCCCCTTCTACAATTCGGCCAACTCTATGTGGCTTGGAGAACGACGGGTTAGACCTGAAGAAGTTTCTTCGCAACTGACTCACAAGAATTTTCTCACAGCTGCTTTAGGGGATTATGAACCAGGCCGTGAAATACCGCAGGCAGCGCAACATACCCTCCCCTCCTTGTTGATCAGCGAGCAAGAGCACTGCCAGGCCCCTGATTTGGCAGCCTGCCTGGACGGCCCTGCACGGCTCGAAGAAGGACGAGCTCGAGTCGAGCTCTTCGCCGGTGGAGCTTTATAAGGGGTCTTCTTCGCCGCAGCCTTAGCAGGAATTTTGCTCGAAGTTGCTTTCGGGGGCGGTTCTGTACCCGGCCGAGCGGCGCCACATGCGTCACAGCAGACGTCTTCTTCCTTGTTTATCAGCGTGCAGGTTTCACATTGCCAGAACTCTTCGTCGACGAGCTGGACGTATTGTGGGGGTGGTTTTGAGAGTGAGGGGTCCTCTGAGTACTCTGAGTCTGAGTCGTAGGGCTTTGGGGACTTGGATGAGGCATCGTATGCGTGAGACGACGAGGGTCGGTTTGTAGGCAGGCTTCCAACTTTGCCGGCTGCTGAATCATATGATGCTCCTGTCGGCTTTGACGACGATGCTCTATCCTCCTGAGCTAGCTCCCACAGTGCCTCCTGGATGGCGACCTCACTGGCGTCGTCCTTTTCTACCCTGGACTTCATCACGTTAACACTCGCTGCAGCCACTAAAGCCTTCTGCTCTGACTTTGGCATATCGCAGCCGCAGCCCTGGGCAATCTGCATCCTCCCAAATGCACCACCTCCTGTAATCGTACTCCCCACATCAACAATTGGTTTGAGGCCTGCCCCACCCAGCTTGCGGTTTACTGTCAATGGCAGTTTCTTTCGGCTGTCTGTAATAGCAGTACGTGCAATACGCTGCACTTCATCTTGGCGGATGCGTTTGCCGCTAACGAGGTGACCCTGGCTAAGGAAGGCGTCGCCGGTAAAGCCACTCTGCATGAGTGCGGAGAACTCGTCACGGAGCTGGTCCCATAGTGCGTGGAAACTCGCGTCGTGCGGGCCAAAGCGGTTGTGAGAGAGCTCGTGAAGTACAGTATCCATGATCATCTGGAAAGTAAAGAACTGGGTTGGATCCGTGGCATGGCGAAGGCGAACATGAATAGTCCTCCCGCCTCCGGTGTTGAGACCTGGTAGCTGTTAGCGCACATGGGATGTGTTTTGAAACTGATAGACTTACCGAGAAGGGCTCTTTCTTTTGGTAGAAACTCTGCCAACAATCCTACCTTGAAGTTGTGCGCTCGAATTAAGGGTTTGACCAGCGAGGCGGCACGTTGAAGAGTGTTCATTGCAACATCTGGTCTGTGGAGCCCTCGCTCGACCTGAATGTCATATATTAAGGGATCCATATTTCCTACCTACCCAGGTGCAGTATTTCAAATAATATGAATGCTACTTAGCTTGAAAATAGCTTCTGGCAATCGATCAAGGTGGAGGGTTGGAGGGGAGAGCTTCCACCATTAATATAGACCACAAGGCTACCGATGATGAATGTTAGTGGTCAAGTGGTTTAATCACTGTTGCGCAGGGGATGTTTGGTAATTTCAACTGGTATTGAATACCATCATTAATATCAAACCTTGTAGCATTGTTCTGATTCACAGTGTAACACTAAATCATAAAATAAAGTCGATAGCTTTGAAGGTGAATCTTGACTCCGTCAGCCTTATGTGCTGGCAGCTGTTTTGAGACATGTCGGCCAATCGGCATCACGGATGCCGCTCCGGTTTAGCTTCAAGCTTGGTCCTGCCGAATGCTATCTATCAGGATAAGGAAGACGGAATCAACCCGTCATTTCAAATCAACCATCACAGATTAAAGGTCTCCTCTGCTTCAAATCGATGCAACATAACTTTAACAACGCCTATATACGCTTACCTGTTCGAAATATATAACATCCACGATGTCCGCAGACGACCAGGCATTCCTGGACACCTTGAACTCTGTCCCGCGCCATGTCCAGCGCTTCTCAAATGATATCGCAAACTATGTCGAAGATCATGTCGACAGAGTCGCAAGGACTCTGAGGGACACTCTTGCATCGGCAGACTGGATACCGGAATCAGCAAGGCCGCGGCCAGTTGCTAGAGCTCCAGAGCCATCGCCGGTTACTGCCTTGCCGGGTGGTGTGTATGCTCGTGTGCAAGAATGGGTGCTTAAGAACAAAGTCTTCACCACGGCTATCGTCGCAGGGTTCGGAGCGTCGGTATACATGGTGCAAAGGAGGAAAGCAAATTACAACAAGAAGAGGAGAGCAAAGCGCGGCACCAACGGAGCAAGACTGGAAGTGGTAGTGATATCCGGGTCGATGAATGAGCCGCTTGTTCGGTCACTCGCGCTGGACTTGGAGAGAAGGGGCTTCGTCGTTTTTATTGTCTGCGACGATGTCCAAGAGGAGCTCCGGGTTCAAAGCGAAGGGAGAAGCGACATCAGACCTTTGGTTATTAATGTCTCCACTTCAAAAGTAAGTCTTTCGGCCCTAAAGCTGGTTTCTTAACTAACCACAGACACAGCTCGGACACGACGGCGTTGAGCGATTTGCACAATTCCTCCAAACACCCCAGTATGCCTTCGACACTGCCCGCGCCCACTACCTTCAGTTTACAGCCCTGATCGTCATACCGACCCTCACCTATCCAAACTCGCCAGTCGCCACACTCTCTCCCGTCGACATCCAAGATGTCATCAATACCCGCCTCCTCCACCCTATCCTCTTAACGCAAGCCTTCCTCCCGCTCCTCAGCGCGCCAACATCACAACACCACCACGCCCACCCTCCTCCGCAACCAAAGCTCCTCCTCCTCACCCCCGCCATAATAGCCTCGCTGAACCCCCCCTTCCACGCCCCCGAATCCATAGTCAGCGCCGGCCTAAAATCCTTCACAGCCACCCTCGCCGCTGAGCTCGCCCCTCTCAACGTCCCACTCACACACTTCGAACTAGGCTCATTCGACACCAACCCCATGACGCCCAAGAACCAACTCGCCACCCTCTCAGGCCACAGCGCCGAAGCGCGGACCTGGTCAGACGATGCGCGCGAAGCTTATGTCGGCAATTTCATGCGTGTCGCCGGCAGCGCGGTTAAGAAGAGTAAGGGGAGCAACTTGCGCGAGCTGCATAATGCCGTCTTTGACGAGATGGCGAAGACAGGGTGGAGGGCTGGGGGGACGGTGATGGTGGGACGGGGAGCGAGGCTGTATAGCTTTGTTGGCGCGTGGGCGCCGAGGGGGTTGGTGGGGTGGATGATGGGGGTTAGGAGGGTGGAGAGGCCGTTGTCGGGGGTGAGTGTTAGTAGTACCGGTGGGAGCGATGTGGATCTTGAGGCCGGACATAGTGAGGGCGAGTATGTCTCTGTGCAACCTGGTGATGATAAGGAGAAGCGATGAGGATAGTACCTCATGGGCTTGTTTGAATTGTGGCTGGGCTAGAGTGAAAATTATAGGCGTTAAGGTAAAGCATCGAGTCAGACAGGGACTGGACGAGTATCTCTACTCAATGAATTATGGGCGTTCGGGAGGTAGCATGAGAGGGTGAGAGATATCGAATGCTCGAAGCTCGGCTCAAATGGCTTTCATATTACATAGCCTAATAATACCATGTACAAAAATGCCAAATCATCCCTATATATACAGGCTCCAAAAGAGACAAAAGAACGCCAAACTTATGCTCGGTCATACATGCGCGGAAATACAGTATAATGCCGCTCCTAAGCTAACACTTGAGATCAATCCCATTTCTAATCTCATTCTCTCGCACTTCAAACATGATCTGGATTGCTGTAAACAGGACTCCTGACGCGGTGAGTAGGAAGGCGATTCCTGAATCATAGTTAGCACATGACCTTATTCCAAGACCTGGAGAAAATAAACTTACCTCCCCATTCACTAAATATGCCGCTTATGATACTCTTCAACCCATCCACCCCCACCGCGAAGCCGACCAAGTTGGCCGACATCATCATCATGACATTCAACACCGACCCCGCCGCGCACAGCATGCGCCACGCCGTAAGATGGTTCTCCCACTTCGAGCGCGGGAAGAGTTTCGTCCCGATGATCTCCGGCAACATGAAGAGCACAATAAGCCAACCCCAAACGAGCAAGTTAAGACTGATATCATGCCACAGCGCCACAAACGTAAAGACGACCAGGTAATTGAGGATCGTCCTCGCCAAGGCGAAGCGGCCGGTAATCTTGGAACCGCCGAGGGGTATGTACATGTAGCGCAAGAGCCACTTGTTGAAGGAGCGGTGCCAGGCGCGCCAGAAGCGGATGGTGGAGAAGCTGTCGGAGATGCAGCGGATCATGTTCTCGGGGGGGTCGATGCCGTCGAGGAGAGCCCAGAAACGGAAGAGCCTCCAGGGGAGCAACAGCTTCAGCCACACGATGTGTAGGTTGAAGAGGGACATGATGCTGAGCTGCTTGGCGCTGTAGTCAGACCAGTTGGGGTTGGCTTTGGAGATGGCGACGCAGTAGTCGAAGTGCAGGATGAACTCCATGCAGAGGAAGGTGAGGAAAAGGCGGACGCCGTATTTGAGGGTGCGCGAGGTCTCGATGGTTGGCGAGCGGTATTTGCATTGCGAGATGTAGTCGTTGAAGGTCACGATAGGACCGACGAGGTAGAGGGGGGCGTAGATGGCATAGGCGAGGTAGTTGCGGAAGTTGTAGTCTTTTGCAGAAGCGGAGGTGCGGATGCGATCGTTTTCGGAGAGGTTGGCGGGGTCGAGTTGTTTCTTCTTGAATTGATTAGTATGCGTTAGGACGGGATGGGACTGCTTCAATGGCGTACCTCGAGAGGGCTACCAGCTCTGTGGTCCAGACTCCAGTAGTAGTCTATGTTGAAGCTCACGAGTCTCAAGACCGTGAGGTTGAACAAGATTGCCCATCTAGGCATAATCCCAGAATAATTATCAAGCCAAGAACCACATGAAAGCTTAACCTCTCCACCCTGTAAGCTACCTTGGCTAGCCCATGGCATTAGAAATTTCTCAATTTTGGCATACGGGTATCCATTGAAAATCTCATTCGCAAACAGGGTGCCGACGGCAAATATCCAGGTTGCTGCCACAACATATTTCTTCGGTAACTTCGTGGCCAGAGAATAGTTGATGTATAGAATTAAGACGACTTTGAAAACGGAGAATCCATGGAGGGCAGCCAGAAAAATCAAAGCAAACACAAAGTCGAAAGATGTGCGCTGTTCCAGTCTTGCGTCCCCAGCGGCACCCCCTGGCTGGCCAATCCTGCCACTGGTCGAAAATGTTGCCTTTGGCGGAGTTGATATTGGCCGTAATCGTTCGTAAACACGGCGCAGTACCGGGTGGATAAGGAGTAGGGCAAATATATATGGTGTGTTCCTCCTGAATGTTCGGTACTGGGCATCGGACACGTCGACTTTGCGACCCGGTATCCAGCCGGGTGCTAGCCAGCGTTCATACTTGTAATAGTTGGGATCCGATGCTACGACGGTGTTAACAGCCATAATCATAAAAGGACGGGTAATACTGACGTCTGGAAACATCAAAGGCAACCCAGAACATGTACGCCACAGCCGTAGTAACTACAAGATAGTAGAGGTAGAACTCAGTGGTCTTCCATAAGGAGCGCCCTGGTGGGATTGGCTTCCGCCGGCTGTCAAGCTGCACCGGGGCATCTAGGCCAGGCGCAACCCCGTGCCCATTTCGAGCATCGACTACGGCCTGGTATGGGACCCTCGGCGAGCTGGTAAAGCGAGTGTCTAGAGTGTCGAGGGCATAAATGCTGCGTAAGGAGGAGAAAATGCCCATAGCTGTCGCATGTGGCCCAGCGAGCTACGAAGCGGTATAACGAGTGTCGGGAAAGTTAATAAAAGTAGCAGCCAACCCGTAGTGGGAGAGAAGCGACTGTGGAAAATTGAAAAAGCCTCCCTCTCACCATGCGGTTTGCGACGTTGTTGTCTTGGGATTGGGATAATCTGGGGTTGATACGGGAATTGGCGACGGCTGAGCCTGGACCCTGCCCCTCGCACATGCGTGTCCACCAAAGAAGACGTGTCCTGGGAAGTGCACACGTGACTTATAAAAGTTAGAGTGCGAGATTATAAAAAGGAATGGAAATTCATTTAGTACTGCATAAAACTAAAATATTTTGAAGACTGGCTTGTAGATACTGGACTATGGGTATTTAATAGTGAATAAGTGCCATAGATGCGTGACACCACTATATGGCTGTAGCGTACCTTGTCAGCGGTATGTTGCCAAGCGGGGCTGGTCAACCATGAACATGCCAAGACTTCACGTCAACCGCCGATGTTGAGGCTCGATACGCGAAATCGAGCTACGCTCGCGACAACCTTTAGACACCAGCCCCCAGCCACATATTTTGGTGATATTTCGAGAGGGAATCGAGTCGCAAGAATCGATACCGACCGTTGATCATATTTGCGACTCCATTGAACCATACCCCACCATGGCGCAAGCTTTAAACTCGTCTGTGGAGCCCACAAACATCTATGGCGGAGGTAAGTTTGGACGGCGTGCTGCCCTCATCATCGATCATACTGACTAATTGGCAGATGAGGTATCCGCATTGGTGCTCGATCCCGGATTCACAAATACACGAGCGGGATTTGCTGGCGAAGATGTTCCCAAGTCGGTTATTCCAAGTCACTACGGTCTCGTCGGTGATGGCGATGCCAGGAAGCTGGTCTATGGCGATAACGCCATCCACACACCAATGTCCAACCTAGAAATCAAAAACCCAATAGGGCGGGATGGAACCGTGGAGGACTGGGATGCCGCTGCGAAGGTCTGGGAGTATGCGATCACCTCGCGCCTGACGAACTTCAAGCCGACACACCCGTCAAAGAATGGGCTGAACGATGATGCAAAAGACATTGATGCGGAGATGGAAGGCGTTGAGGATAATGAGAGGCCGCTCGAGGAAAATCCACTTCTGTTGACGGAGACAGCATGGAACCCTGCCAAGTCTCGGGAGAAGGCAATTGAGATTGCAATGGAGTCATGGGGTTGTCCTGCGTTCTGGCTTGCCCGAAACAGCGTCCTCGCAGCTTTCGCCGCTGGAAAGGCCAGCGCCCTGGTTATCGACATCGGCGCAACGAACATCTCCGTGACGCCGATCCATGACGGCCTAATTCTGAAGAAGGGCGTCCAGAAGTCTCCGTTGGCCGGAAACTGGTTGTCATCCCAAATCCGCACATTATTCAACTCTCCGGATACAAAGGTGGACTTAATACCGCATTTTATGGTTGCCAAAAAGACAGCTGTTGATGCTGGTGCCCCCGCACAAGCGACGTACCACAACTTCGCAATCCCGCCTACTTCGAGCTATCGCGCATTACAGGAAGAGCGCGTCCTCACAGAATTCAAGGAGTCTGTGGTCCAAGTTTGGCCAGGCCCCGGACGCCTCAGCTCAGGCACAGCTCAAGGCACGACAAATGAGGACTTTGCCAAGTCACAACCTGGCCGGGTCTTCGAGATGCCCAATGGATCGAACCAATTATGGGGCGTCGACCGATTCAAGGTTGGCGAAGGAATGTGGGACGAGAAGGCAGCGCTACCGGTACCTGGAGAGCCAGCTGCCACCAAGTCACAAACGATCCCGGAGATGATCAAGGCTGCTGTCGCAGCGGTCGACATGGATCTTCGCGTCAACCTCCTTCAGAACGTCGTCGTTACCGGCGGCACCACATTGACGAATGGTTTCACTGACAGACTGGTCAGCGAGCTCCAGCAAGCGTATCCAGGGGCCCGGGTTAAGATTCAGGCTGCTGGCCTGACGAGCGAGCGCCGCTTCGGTAGCTGGATTGGTGGCAGCATTCTGGGAAGTCTTGGAACCTTCCACCAGATGTGGATCGCGAAGAAAGAGTACGACGAATTTGGCCCGAATGTTGTCGAGAAGCGATGTAAATGAGAGCCATAAGGTTCAACTATGTCACGGAGGGTGGTTGGCGTTTGGCGTTATTTGGCTGCCGCTATTGCTACAGGATGCAACTTGGAGTACGAAGATAGTGGAGATGTGCTCGTTTATGGAAGACTGCAACTAGAGGAAATAAAAGCTCACAAAATATGAAGCCAATGAATACTTCGTTATAACTATCGGTGCGAAATTAGAGGTCGATATTTTTGTTCCAACTCTGATGATGCGTGCTTCTGGGAAATGGGCTTTGGTGACAATGTAAGTTCTCTCAGTTAAGCCAAATCCGAACTTGCCTCCCATTGAGATTCAAAGTAGAGTTCATGGAATGAGTGTTCCATGGTGTAGCCCGATTATGCCTCTCAAATTCACTTGGGCGTCATCAAGCTACAGATTCCTCCTAAGTTCGCTCCATTGTCATAATATATAAGATACTGCCTTCTTTGCAATGGCTATCATACGAGTACCTTGTGTTCATAGTCTTCATTGCATACTCTCAATAATAGTTATATATTTGGGCTTCTAGCTGTATGCATTCAAAAACGTTCACGATATCTTAACGTTTGTGCCATGGGGTAGTGCGCCTGGTACTCTTTTTGATCTAAGTTCATTATATGTGGTGCTGGCAAATTCAGAAGTGCTTGGGGGGATAGTAAACATCCCTCAGGAGTCGGGCTTTTCCAGTCTACGATATTAGGCCTAAGAGTACTAGGCATAGGGATCGTCTCGGGCGAGAGATGTGGATCTCGCACGGGATCTCGCACGGGATGTATCGCTTATCGTATCGTGCGACTTTAGATCCCGGAGGTGGCGTGAAATCTAAGCTATTCGCGGACTTCGACTATGGGACATCGAAACACGTCCCATGCGAAACATCAAACATGGGGGTATAAGTAGAGAAGCAGACGCAAGCAGACGTAAAGCTGTCCCAAATACTCCCCGCTTGTCTAATATCTCTCTATATATCTGTCCTAAGTGTAGCATCTATGTAAATTGTTTTATTCTTATCTTTTGCAAGGGAAATGGTAAATTATGTTTCCTAGGAGCAAAACTAATATCCGTTTAGATATTTTCTTTGAGGTTTAGCCTCAATGCTACATCTTTAGATAACTCCTTGCCTACCCTAACTATTTTATAGGACATCTACTAAGAGGAACTCTACTTGTCTCTTATAATAAGAGGCAAGAGCATGTCCTTAATGTTATAGAGCTCACCCTTTAAGGCATATTGAATAAGCTCCACCTATGACGATTATTCTAGAATTCACAGAGACAATAGCAGGAGAACACATCCTATCCATAACCAGTATCGCGCCCTTAGTCAGTGGAGTTATAACTAGACCGATTCTTGAACCCAGATGCGGGACAAACCTGCTCAATTACACGTCTCGCGCGAGTGTGAGGTTGTCTAAGCAGCATAGATACCCCGCACGCTCATAACGCTGATAGCGTGCGGGGTATCTATATGGAAGCAGATTTAATGGAATCCAGTAAGAGAACCGCTTCGTTTTTCCTAGGTATTGCAAGACATGTGGGGATTCTGCATCTGACTGTATCGTGCGACAGACCAACCCTGCAACACAACCTGTTGTCGGACCTCTCGCGCGAGAAACATGCACCCGCCACTGATCTACAGAAATGCTTGAGCCAAATGATGCTAGTTTCGGCCGAGCACCAACGGGGGGACTAGGACCTCCCATATAGCGGGCATCCCCCTCCTTAGAAAACAAGAATATTTCGAACAAGAACGCTAGTACCAACAACAGCTGCAAGAGTTCAACTTCAATTATCTCACTCAACCCATATACACTTCATTATGTCTGTTCAGGACGGTGCCCGTTTTGATTTTATTGTCGTTGGTGGTGGTACGGCAGGCAATATCGTTGCCAGCCGCCTTGCGGAAAACCCCAATGCTAGGATTCTGGTCGTTGAAGCCGGTATTGGCAGCTCTGAGGTTAACGAGGAGATCCGAACTCCTGCTCTCGCAATGGATATCCGTGGCAGCCAGTACGACTGGGCTTACAAGACGACCATGGTCAAGCGTGACGACTACGAGCGTATTGAGAAGCCTAACACCCGTGGAAAGGCTCTTGGCGGTAGTTCGTCCCTCATCTATTTCTCCTGGGTGCCTGGTTCTAAGGGTACCTTCGATATGTGGGAGTAATACGGAGGAAAGGAGTGGACCTGGGATCCTCTTGTTCCTTACCTTCGGAAGAGTACCACGATGACGCCGGCTTGTTCCCACCAGAACTGAAGAAGATCGGTGCTGGTGGTCCAATTCCGATTGCCCATGCCGACCTTATGCCTGAGATGAAAGGTTTCCGTGACCTCGTCACTAAGGCTTGGAAGTCAACCGGCCAGCCTGTCACTGAGAATATCTTCGATGGCGAGATGATCGGTCTGACACACAGCGTCAACACCATCTATAAGGGTCGCCGCTCAGGTAGCTTCCTCGCTGTATCGAACAAGCCTAATATCACCATTCTTCCTGAAGTTTATTCAAAAAAACTGATTATCGACGATGCTGATCGCACCGCTAAGGGTGTGACTGTGATCACAAGCTCTGGACAAGAGCTTAGTTTCTATGCTACCCGGGAAGTCATTGTCTCCCAGGGTGTTTTTGAAAGCCCTAAGCTCCTGATGCTTAGTGGTATTGGACCGGCGCCTGAGCTGGCTAAGCACAATATCCCTGTGATTGTCGACTCGCGCCACGTCGGCCAGCACCTCTTGGACCACCCCGGTGTTCCCTTCGTACTCCGTCTTAAAGACAGTTTCTCAATGGATAATCACGTCTTGCGAAAGGGTCCTCTGCAGAATAAAACTTTGGCAGCTTACTCCAACGGTCACACTGGCCCTATGGGATCACCCTTCCTCGAGTTGATCGGTTTCCCTCGTATCGACAAATACTTGGAAAAGTCCCCCGAGTACCGCAAGGCAAAGGCTGCTAATGGTGGCCTCGATCCCTTCTGTCCGTATGGCCAGCCTCATTTTGAGATTGATTCCTCCCTCTGTTTGGTAGTGCCTTCCAGTGGCACTTCCCACACCCTAAGAAGGGCAGTTACATGACTGTTATGGTAGATCTTGTTCGCCCAGTCTCTGAGGGCGGTGAGGTTACACTAAACAGCGCTGATCCCCTACAACAAGCGAACATCAACTTGAATTACTTCAATAATGACCTTGACATCATTGCTATTCGTGAAGGCATTAGGTTCACCTACGATGTCCTTAAGAATGGCGAAGGGTTTAAGGATATTGTGGAGGACGAATATCCTTGGGACATGCCGCTGGATGATGATGAAGCGATGAAGAGAACTGTGTTGGATCGTTCTCAAACCTCCTTCCACCCTTGTGGTACTGCCCGCCTGTCCAGGAACATCCAGCAGGGTGTGGTGGATCCCAATCTCAAGGTTCACGGAATTAAGAACCTTCGTGTTATTGACGCTTCTGTCATCCCTGTTATTCCGGACTGTCGCATTCAGAACTCAGTCTACATGTTGGCTGAGAAGGGTGCCGATGCTATCAAGCGTGACCACAGAGACCTTTACCGTTGAAGTTGATGAGGGGCGTAGTTAGGGTATGGCTTGAACATACGAGCTCGGGCTTAACCTGAACGTCTTCGTTACTCTAACTCTCTTTAATAAATTGCGTTTTTGCCTTATGAGCCTGTCCTTACTCTACACACGTGACCTATGATGAAGATATTCGTATTCACAATATTCATGAATATTCATATTATTCCTATTTTCTTTGGAATTAATGAAGGCCTTAGCTAAATCGAAGTCAGACTTAGCTAAATTGCAGCCACCTTTCCAAATTCAGACAGATGACACTACGCTTGGTCGAAGGTTCAGCATTTACTACATGTTCTGCGAATTGAGGCAGTAGGCGACACTGGCCAGTCCGTACAACTCCTCCTAACATCATTGTGGCATATTGCTTAAGGCGGCGGTGTACTTCCCGCCCGCCTCTACTAGGCGCCCCGACTGCCGGAATAATTATACCAAAACCAAAAGCTAATTAAGTAGCTTGCAAGGTAAAAGAGCAGAGGGTAGCTACATGGCACAGACTGGTGCAGGTTAATGAGATGCAGGTGATGTGGGCTGCAAGAATTGCAGGATATAGAGAACGTGGGATAAAGTGGAAGTCGCTAGACTGCAGGCCTAGAAACTGTTAGCACGGTATAATACATAAAATAAACCGATGTCTTGGAGATGTATATGAAGTTATAGTTAGTGAAATTAGTAGAAAGAACTAAGAAACTCGAAGTGCAGCTATAAAGTGCAAATCAACAATGTCTCTAGATTTAATTAATAGGAGAATTGATTACTAGATCTTGAGCGTACAATTTGGGTTCGAAGATGCGAGGCACTATATAAATACAACAGTCCTGTATGTACCATTCTAAATAACGAGATAGATTCTAGCGAACCTATGGTAAGGATTTATATATACCTATGAATGCTGTAGGTAAGTGAGTGACTGAGAGTGGCCTACTATAATAAACGACGACGCAACAACCAAATGACCACAAATTCGCCTGCATAATAATATCCCGAGTCCCCAGCCTATCGCCACGTTTCACTTCACTCTCTCCGCATTGCTAGAGAGATTTTATACTGCTGACCCCCGTTGACCCCCGTCCCCCCGTATGTGGCGTTCAGCGCTAAACGTTGACACAAGGGAAATTCACGCGGCACCCCCGTCCATCCACACAAACAAAGTTCGAACCCCCGCAAGCGTTAACGCTTAACGTGACTTCTTCATTCTCATAACGTTGCCACGTCCAAACCACAACGTTCTCTCAACCTCTACTACTTTTGATTCAACGGGCGTTACTGTTGTATAATATACACGATACCATCAAGAAAAGCTTCTTCGCTCAAGGTAGAATCGATCTACAGATTGGGTAAGTATTCGTCAAGTTCTATCAAAACGTTTTAACTGATAACGTTATAGCATCAACGCAAAGAACACCCGATCAAAGAACTCAACACTCGCCTTTATCAATCTGATTTGGGCAAGTTCTTTGAAAGGTGCAATCTTGCCAACTCTCCTGATCGTTTCTTGAATCTTATTTCAACGCTCCAGCACCTCACCGATCTTCGTGAGGGCAATCGCCAAGAATCAAACTCGCAAAAGTCAATGCTAGGCTGCATCCTTCAGCTCTTCCACTCAACAGTACTTTGCATCTAGAGAATCTAGACAAAGAACCATTCTACGGCCTCAAAACCACACGCTCGTTCCTTCAATTTATGGTAATTCTGTCTTTATCGCTGTACTACCTGTAGCAAGCAATTGCACTGATCCTGTTCTATGCTTTCACACGCATAACGATCTGTCAATATGGATCCTGACAGCACCATTGCTGAGATTGCTCCTCGCAAGAACGATCTACAGCCCTCGGTGCAAACCGCCAACATGGCTGAAGCATCCCAAACTGTGGCACCAAAAGCCACCCACGGAACTTTTCAGCTTTCCAAAAATGATTCCACCATGAGCTTGGCGAAAATAACTGCCTCGCTCTCCAACGGCGATTCTTCTGCCAACTTGGCCAAGGTCGCCACTCGGCCTTCTCAAAATTCACTTGCAGGATCTCGCAAGTTTACTCCAATTCAACCAGTCTTTAATGACTTTGCTACGGCTTACTCGTCGATTACGTCAAAGAACTCCAGAGTAAAACTCACTGAGCAAAATGACACCGAATTCCCATTACCCAAGACCGAGCCTACTCTGGAACATTTCGAAGTTAAGCCCGCGAGACTCGACACGGCATTTCCTCACAAACTGCCAGACGTCCCGGCGCCCGCTGCCTTGAAAGGTGTTCGAAACTTGTCTCTTGAGTTTGGTGCACTAGGTGGAGCGAGTGAATCTGACAAAGGCGTCTTTGGCACTCGAAACTACGGAAAGGTCTTCTCACCTCGTCTCTCTGTGGTTAAAGATTCTCCACACTTGGATATTGAACCATCCGAGGGCCCATCCAGCCTTCTCGTGCATCCACCCAGCACCCCCAGGACACTGGTCAGTGTCTTTGCCAAGAGACCTAGTAGCAGCGTCTACAGCGTCAGCAGCCCAAGCGCGGCCCCAAAATTTCTTTCTCAAGATGCGGAGAGTGGTGTTTTGCCCCCAGCGCATGCATCTGGGAATGATGTGGACTTCATTTCGTCGTCACCTATGATTGACCAATCAAAGTATCAGCCAGGTCTGTTCCATTCAACTTCAGAGACCGTCATTCACAATCACAACTACGGTAACATTCACAACCTGGACAGTCGCAACTTTGGCGACGATGTTGGACCTTATTACGGCTACAATGAGGATATTGGCTTCGAAGGAAGCAACAATGGCGAAGACTTGATTCTTTTCCCTGACCAAGGTCTTGCCTTTGAAGACCAGGATCAAAACTCTGTGTCTAATCCATCCATGATCTCGGTGTCGAATTCATCTCCTCACTCCGAATCAGGCACCGTGCTTCACCACGTGGAGTACACAGGAGTTGACGACGATGACGTCTCTGTTATGAGCTTCTTCGAGGAAGAAAGCAGCATTGAGTCCATTACGCTGCCGGACAATATTCCAACGGCTACCAAAGCCACACACGGATGTCCCATGGTTTGCCCTTCGCAAGAATCAATCAAGCCCGCTCCATTCACGCCATTTCGTCGCGGAACAAACACCAGTGCCCCCCCAGCCACGGGAAACCCGTCAAACATCGGCCTCCCTCGTGTTCCTGCGCCGCCCGGTCGGGTTTATCTAGCTGATTCTTCCCCGAGAGTACTTGGCCCGTCGTCGTCGCCATATGAAGACACACACAAACTTCTTGGCCTCTCGCCGAATACCCCGACCAAGAAAAATGCTGCCCAGCTGGCAAACACTCCATCGCCACTCCAGAAATCGCTTGATGGCGATGATGAGAAATCAATGAGTCCTGCGACTCACTCTCGCCATGAGAGAAATATCAGCATTGAACTTCATGGCATGGCCGACGATGGTGGCAACAGCGACAAGGCACCCTCTCCCAAGAAGGGCGAAGTCGGAGTTCAAACTACTCCCTCCAGCTTCAGATCGGTCATGATGAAAAGCCTTCGATCTGATCAGAAACGCCTTTCGAAGATTTTCTCCGATGGGTTCTATGCTAGCCACCACTCTCCCTCGAAGCGACCATGGCACAGGAGGAACAAGGCTATTAAAATTCCCATACGTCCAATTGCGGGCAAAGATGGATCTCCGAGACGTTCAAAGCATCGAACCTCTGGATCCAGCAACGTCACTGGCAAAGAAGATGACCCCAATGACTGGGAGACTATCACAGATAGCATCATGCTGTTTAGCAAGGACGAAGATAAAGAAAACATTCGCCCATTCGTCGATGCTGCGTTCAACGAAGCAGGCAGCAGCATTGCCAATTTTTCGGATCATCTTGGGGAAAGCAGCAGTGGCCCAATCTTGGCTGCCATTACACTTGCACAATCGGAGCAAGTCTTGCGCTATCGTGATCGTCTCAATGGCGAATTTGGTATGCGTCCAGAAAATGTCATGGGGACATCATCATCCGCAATGCTCCCCAGACGTAGACTACATGGAACCCATGGATTTCCTTTGAATGGATTCCGTACGCCAAAGAAAGGATTTGGAGATGTTACAAGCTCTCTTGTGCCCGAGGATACGCTATCGTCGCCATTGAACAATTACTCCCGTTCAAGGCAGAATGGCCCAACCGCGAAGTCACAGCTTATGTCGAAGTTCAATGATCGCTTCCAGCAAGATCAATCAATCTCTACTACGATGGACATGACTCTTTCTGGCCACGGCGTCTTTGCTGGCCCATCAACCCCAAAGCCTTGGGTCAAAGGCGCCGACCATTTGGAGGTGGACTTGGGAGGAAGCCCAAGCAGCCAAAGACTGGGCACCCCAGATTCATACATGCTCATGATTATGCAGGCAAACGGAGGTAAAATGCCACAATACATGGGAGACAATGACAGCGAAACTCGCACTCTTGGAAGCAGCGTCGCGGATACCAGCACCGCGTCCGATGACTCTTTTGCGGACCTGGATGGCGAAGTCATGAACGCGAACCATCCATACGGCGGCCTGTACGCTTTCAATCAGGACCCCAATGCGAAGGAGCGAACTGGTATCACTCCGGGCAACTCTCGTGCTCGTACTCCTCTCGTCAAAGGACCCCCCGGTGCCTTCTATAGAAAGCTTCGCTCGAAGGCAAACTCTCTTCGTGACAAGAAAACCGATGAGACTCCTACCAAGATGCTATCTTCCCCAACCAAGTCACTGGGACGAACCATGCCTGGTAAAACCGGAATTACCATTTCGCCAAGTCGCAAGTTGCGCACTCTTTCTCTGGTCGCTGAATCTCTGGGACCTATCAACCAGCTCATTCCACAGCCTACGGGGACAGAAAACTATATCTACAAGTCTCCCCTTGCACCAGTCCAGTCCGCCGAGTGGATGAATCTGTATTCGACCGCTGAGCTGGACCGCATGAATTCACCCCCGAGTTCGGCTCATTCGTCTCCTCGCATTGAGGAACCCCTCTTGGGCTCTTGTACTTGGACCGTCCACGAGGGACCCCCACGTCTGGGTGCCTGGATCCATGACAACTCATCCACGGCCACCAATACCGCTGCTCGCAAGACCAAGATCTCAAACGTTGCGGTCGCTGTGTGCATGCTCATGCCCCCAACTCTTCTCCTTCTGAGATTTGGCTGGCTCGATCAGTTCATGATCTGGTACACCAAGGGCGATATCTCCCACTTTGGCAAGACCCAGAAGAAGGTCGCAGGCTACTTGTTCGCTTTCTATGTCTGCAGTGCCACTGTTGCCGTAATCGTCACTGTTATCATCCAGTATGCAGCTGCTGCTTGACTCGCCACTACCCACTGACGCATACTTTGTGTCAAAATCTGTACGTGTATATACTCAAAGAGGCGACACTTGTTGAAGTACAACTTTCGGAAAGAGAATGGGAAGTGCAAGGAATACAAGACGCCCTGCGACTTTTGTGTATCCGCCGACTTCTCGTTCGATTTCTCATTATAGGTCTATGTCGTCCACAATTTGCTGACTGGCTATCGACGGTATTTGAACATATTCACGGAGACCCAAGTACAACTAAAGGGAATCATTAAATCGTGTAATAGTCAGATCCAATAAAATTATAAAATCCATGTGCAGTCTTAAGTGAAGATTTCGAACTAATCCTGTGAGACCTTTGCTTCGATAAAACCAGAGTAATGCTTCTGTTATTTAATATCCCACCGTAACTGTAATTTCGAACTGTATATACAATTTATAATCTCTATCGCGAGGTCCTGTCTGATCAGAGGAGACCGAAGAAAGTGACAGCATAAGTACTTGCCTTGCATGATTAGTCATCTGGCTGAAAGAAGTGCATTCGTTATATCTAGGCTTCCAGAAAAGTCCCAATATGAAATTTACAGAAACGTGGCAAGAACTTTATAATATATGATCAAGCAGCTTGGTCGCTGAATGTGCCTTTCTATTAAATGTTTTCCGCCCTAGAAATGGCCTCTGCAATCGCCAAATTCCTCTCTCCTATCCTTGGTCCTCGCCAGCATAGAAAGATAGCTATCATAGGTCTTGATGACGCTGGCGGGATAGATCTGCTCAAACGTCTCTGTGGCACACGAATTGAAGAGAAGAGAGGTGGCAGAGGGCTTCTAGTCCACACCGGCACGAAGAGCACTTTGAAATGCGATTTTGATTTCGTCGTCGTGGAAGTAGGAGGTAGTGCGCCAGCTAGATACCTTCTGTGGATGTCAGCGCAATTCCACGACGCTGATGGGTTCATCTGGGTGGTTGACAGCGCCGATACGGATCGCTTCGAGGAATCGCGGGTAGAGATGGGGTATGCTAGGATGGGGAGGAGATTAAATCGCGGAGGAACATACCAAGATGGTGACCAACCTAGTGTCGACCCCGAAAAGCCATGGTTGGTCTTGGTGGATTTCAAACAAAACCCTCTGGTCCAACATCCCCGTCCTTTTTGAACTATTATTTTGCTCTAAAGAAAATAATATTTTGAATTTAACTGACTCTGTGAGTAGTCCATAGCTGAGGCGACAAGACAAGCCGAGCGCGTCATCACAGATGCAGGGGATAATTTGGATTGGGTACATACACCCTTCAAGTATAAAGCATTAATGTAGAGTTACTAACATTGATATCAGACTTTCCGTGCTCTCTCTATAACGAAATCAGAGGGTCTATCGGAAGCTATGGGATGGCTTTACAAGAAGGTGAAATAAGGAGACACTCCTTCTAGAAGAGATAGAAGGAGATATATGAAGAGGTCTAGAATAGATGTAGGTAGAGGGCATGTAAAGCATCAAACTTGCCCTGCCAAATACAGCATCTTCAACATCGGGAATTGGCTTCATTGTTTAACTTTGCTGTAGTTACAACTTTGGTTGTTATTACAGTTCTACAAGTTCGTTGTAATCCCCGTCTCGAGAGTATGTACCCACAATTTTAGCGCCACAACATCCCGATAATCACGTGACACGCCAAGAGCTTTTGCGCTTCGGCGGCTAGAGATCAAGACTTCGGAGATAGAACCGTCACACCTCCAACCTCAACAACCACGACTCCCCCAGCCACCACGAGCAGGAAGAGCCATGTTTACCTCTTCCGTGCGGCGGGCAGCTTTCGCTGCTCAGCCATCTCCCATCGCTGCCTCCCTCGCCACCTCGGTTCCACGAGCCGTGTCGACGCAGAGCCTCTCATGCCGGCCCTTACAACGCCGCTACTCCTCCTCCAAGCCGTCGAGCCCGGCCGACGGCTCAAAGGGCGTGGCAGAGGGCTCTGTCCCCGCTACCCCGGCACAGACTCGCTCGGAGGGCGCGAAGAAGAAGACTCAACGCACCCGCAAGGCTAAGGGCGCCGCGGCTCACACCGTGAAGGGGCGCGACGAGGCCTTCGACAACTTGCCCAGTGTGCCCAGCACTCACCACCTCCAAGTCAAAGGTTTGCCACCTCCCATCCCCATTCCCACCCCCAACTCGAAACCCAAAGCTAACCCCCACCCCCCCAG
>JPKC01003624.1:0-23033 GCA_000750925.1 Pseudogymnoascus sp. VKM F-4518 (FW-2643)
CTACTATACACAAGCCGTGAGTTCTATTCCAACTAAACTTCAGTCTTGTAATAACAGAACTATTTCATCCTAGCTCAGAATGGGATATCTGCATTCGTCAGAGTCTCAAACCCGATGAACAGCGGATTTGCCTCCCCAATTTCAGCTGGCCGCTGCTGCAACAGAAGTTTCTTCGTGAACGGCATCTTCTGATGCATTCTGTTCGCAAGGGCATTATACGGCGTTTCAAGAACTACACTTGTTAGCACCCTGTCCCGAAAGTAAACGGGGAAAAGGAAAACAAAGGAGTCCACGAGCCAACATACCAGGATCTAACGATCTCCCAATAGTCCCATTACACAACCACTCCGGAATCTCCCTCCCCGTCCAAAACGACGCATGCAACTCCATCGCCGCGCCGACCCTAGTCCCCAACTCCGTCCTCCACAGATCCTCCCCCTGGATCCTCGACGTCTCAGCCACATGAGCCATGGACGAGATCCCATAGCTCACGTGCGCGAAATCGCGACACGTCTCCTGCGTGATCCCGCTTACGGGGAAGGTCGCCTGCTTGAACCAGTACTTGATGATGGCGTCCTTTGTGGTGCCGATTCCGCGGCCGGGGACGGGGAGCGGGCCGTCGCTGGTTAGGTAGATGTAGGCGGGGACGCGGGCGGCGAACTTGGACATCGAGGCGGTGTAGAGGGCGCGGTCTTCGAGGAAGACGGCAGCGCCGATGGAGGCTTCCATCATTACTAGGTAGAGGTTAATTGGTGTTGTCGGGAGAATGGAGGCAAAGACACATACCCAAGTCCCAGTTTCCGTTATTTTTTACGTCGCCGTCGACGATGATGGGGAGGTATGCTCTGCGCAGCATGTTTTCAAAGGCTTTGATACCCTTCTCCGTCCACCCGCCGCGGGAATAGCGCATGATCTCTCCTGCGCGGACCCAGTTCGCAGCAGACCAGGCCGCTTGGAGGGGCGCATTGGAGTTATTATGGCCCTCGATAGTCGCAGACCACGAATCCATGTAATGGATCGCCTTCTTTGCGTATGCCTTCTCCTTACTGACCGAGTAGGCCAGAGCATTCATGTACGCCGCCATGGAGTCCTCGCGCTCCTGGTAGCAGCCGATATTGGGCGTTGACGTGGGGCCGCATTGGACGACTTTGTAGGGCTGTGCTGTGCGGGTTGGTGAAGAGTAGTTGTATTTCAGCATGGAATCGAAGGCATCGGTCCATGGCTGGGCCCCTTTGGCTACCTTGTGGGAGACGTAGTCCAGTTGGCTCTGGTGCACGTAGACGCCAGGGTGAACCCATTTCTTGGGAGCGTGGGTGGGGATGGGGAGGGGGTGGTGCGTCTTCTCAGGGCGATGCCTTTCGCCGACTTCTGGGTATGCGGCGGCGTGGGCACCGATGCACAAGACGGACAGGAGGAGGGCAGTCCAGACACGGACTAGGAAGGTGGTGGACGCCATGCGCGATCTCAGAGCCAGGAGTTCAAAGTTGGCAATAATAGAGGAAAGATAGCCTTAGCACGTCGTTAGGAGTTGCAGGTCGGATATTGCAGATCCTAATATGACTTTTTATATCACCGCATCCTGCGTCTTTACACATCCATGACGGCAGCTACAAGACGCCGATTCTTGCGGGCTTTCTTTCTAACGGAGCATAGAAATTCCACCAACCCAATTGCACAATGGACTGATATAATTGAATAAACTTACAGAGACAAGTTTGTACAGTAATATTTGCACGGCAAGTGGTGAAGCTATGATACTGACCTTACTATCTCTCTCTAGAGGTTTCTCTAGCGGTGGTAGCCCATTTTACCCCGCATCGACAATCGACCAGTTACGCTGTCTTAAATGGTAACCTAGGGCGCAATAGTTAAACTAAGTTTAAACTAGGACTAAAAAAGGGCCTTTAGTGATTAGTTCGCTGAGAACAACTTCTTTCATCCTTGCCAGGCCGGGAGTTTCCTTGACTGACACATCCCACGGGAACGAAAGGCACCCTTCCCCACGTTTTAAGGACTAGATTCCACCAACCATAAAATTATCCGTGAAATCTCTCTGGAAGCGTTCGAGAGTCTTAGACATCGACAATTGGAGCTTCACCATTATAGTCTTAGCAACGACGCATACCATGCCCGGTTGGTTTTAAGGTTCATTAAAGCAGATCCCGCGTCTTCCCCGAGCTGTGAACCCCCGCTCCGGCGTGAGGGTCCAAGGCTCCGGACCAGCCTCGCCCGGTAAACGTGAGTGGGGTCCGCGACGGAGGAGGAAACTTCCCAATTGTCCGCTTTCGCCGAGCGGGTCGGTGAATTGCCGACGCGAACTCCGGAGAGGAGGGGCAGATTTCAAGATCGGTTGGACCTCGTTACGGAAACTGGAAGTGAGCTGTAACGTTCCTGTGTCTGTATCTTTGATCTATCCATTGGTTTTGATGTCCTGATACGCAGTGGGCACGACCTCCCCGTGGGGCAGGTTGCTCATGCTGAATGGGCCGGGACCCCGAGACTAAGTAGATGATCAAAATCGCAACAGAATATGATGTCAATTTCACGCGCCGAGGGTGCGCAGAAACCGCCATGGGTCGCTCAGAAGATATCCACGTTTATATCGTGCCTATCAATGGAAGGACAGAAACCGGACGGAGTTTCATGCTTTCCAGACAACATGCCAGCTTCATTTGCCGAGCACCTGCATATGCAGCCAAAATGAGCATATATAAAGTGCCCTGAAAGAAGCTACATTTCTTCAAAACAATCTGACTGCACTCCACCTCTGACAATCTCTAAGCATAACCAAGACTACAACTTATTTGACCACAAATTACATACAATGACTCCTAAATCAACCTTCGATTCTCTCCTCCTCCTCCTCGCCGCGGTCGTCGCCGTTCCTGCCGCCTTGGCCGACCCTGGATGCGCCCCTGGCGGTAACTTCGACCTCTCCTTCTGGAGCCTGCAGCTCCCCACCGGCGATTCCGGGTCTTTCACCACAATCAAGAGCGCCGACCTACAGGGGTGCTCCGGCTACCAAGACAGCAACTTCTCGACCGACAAGTCCAGCGGGGCTATTGTTTTGATCGCACCCGGCAATCCCGATCTGACGCACTGTTTTACGAGCTCCGGCAGCTCGCACTGCCGCACTGAGCTGCGTGAGGTGGACAGCAAAACGGGCAAGAACGCGGCGTGGTCGCCAAAGAAGACGAATAGTCTTACAGTGTCCATGACGGTGAAGGCGGCAGATGATGGAAGCCACGGCACGGCGATCGGGCAGGTATTTGCGGCGGATGCCAGCAAACCACTCGCGGAGATGTATTATAGCCGCAAGGGCGAGATTGTGGTTGGAGTCAAGCCGGATGCAGACTCGGGACAGATCGTGACTAAAGTCGGGAATGTGGCTGTCGGGACAAAGTTTGAGTATAAACTCGAGTACTCGAAGGATGTGTTGACGGTTACG
Organism: Pseudogymnoascus sp. VKM F-4518 (FW-2643); assembly: GCA_000750925.1. Lineage (NCBI taxonomy): Eukaryota > Fungi > Ascomycota > Leotiomycetes > Thelebolales > Thelebolaceae > Pseudogymnoascus > Pseudogymnoascus sp. VKM F-4518 (FW-2643). The sequence continues at coordinate 3,449 of JPKC01003624.1, forward strand.
ATTAATGGGAAGGCTACTAAGCTAGATACGGGTAATTGGGACTCGCCGAACTGCTATTTCAAGACCGGGAATTACAATCAGGGCAAGTCGGCGGATTCGTCGAAGGTGGTTATCGCTGCTATCAAAGTGTCGCACTCTTAAATTTGGGATGAGGCGACAGGAGGAGTTGGGGGTGAAGGGTTATCCTCCTAGAGTAGTAAAATGGCATAAATGAAGCTGCTAATATATGAGAATGAGAATGAGAACTCGATTTTTTACCAGTGGATGGCGAGCAAATACAATTACTATTAAGGGTAACTTTGAGTTCATGTTTATGAGTGCCTTCTGTCCCATTGTAGCAAGAAGCAAGTCTTTAAAAAGGTGTAGATGTTGTAGTTAGCAGACTCCAAAAAGCGAAGGTGGTGGGGAGTCTGTCCTAATACTACTTTCAACCGTCACTATACTCACCCACGCTCACACATGCTCACCTACTTACCTGCTCACCTAGATCACCTAGATCATACATCGCTATCTAAAGTTGCAGTGCATTACATCCATTGCACCGTAACACAAGACCTAGATCTTGTATAATTAAGGTTCTTGTATTGTTAAGGTAGTTGTTATTAAGTAACTAAGGGAGACAACTAGACTATTATAGCTTGTTAAACCCGTCGCCCTAATCTTTTGTCATGTAAATTTGAAGGAAAAGCACAGACATACGAGCGGCTAACGAAAGCCGTCGTATTCTTCTAACTGGGGTTCGTGTGCCCCTAGTTTGGCGAAACAGTTCTAGTGAGTTAGCGGGACCGAGGTACTGTTAAATTCTTGCAAATAATCTACAAAATGAAGACCATGCTTACTTATGGAGACCAGAACAGCCAATATGGTTTAGTTTACTAGTGTTTACAGGAATTATATATATAGATCCTTAATGCCCACTTTCTCTTACAATTCCTTTCCCAAATATGCAAATACCGTTTTATGTCGTCTATCGAAAAAGCAAAGGTAGTATTCAGCGGAAAAGAAGAGGAAGACGGCACGACGAGTGTTATCGCCGGCCGCAAAACTAGACAAGGCTGTGCCCTGTTCTTTCCTATACAGAATGGAAACTACCCCATGCCCCCCGGAGTTCGAAGTGACCTTCAAGACACACAATGATCCGGCAAATCCTAGGAATTGGTCGACATGGTATAAAGCATTTTTGATAGGATGTGCCTCCTGGACAACGTGGGTAGTGTAGGTCATCCAACATACGTGAGATCGAATCAAATTTCAAATTGCTGACGGGCCTCTTTTTTGGTACTATTTTCAGAGTTCTCTACTCGACCACGTACACTTCTGGCATCCAAGAGCTCATGTCAGAGTTTCATTCCTCTAATTTTGTAGTGACATTAGGGGTTACGACATATCTTTGCGGCCTCGCTGTTGGTGCAGTGTTGTCTGCTCCTCTTGGCGAGGTATACGGCCGAAAGGTGGTCCTTGTTGTGGGAATGTTCATGTTTATTGTTTTCTTGATTCCGTGCAACTTCACGACAGCGATATCTCAGATTTTGGTACTAAGGTTTCTTGGAGGTGAGTGCCGATGCGTGGTGTTTGAGTTTTTGTCGGGTCGGAGGAGAAAAATATAACCACTGCTAACCAGGAGAGATAAGTAGCTATGGCAGGCTCCGTGTCCATCGCAAACTCCCCCGGCATTCTGGTGGACGTTGTGCCTGAAGAATCCAGAGCGCTAGCTTATTCGATATGGTCCATTGGGCCATTGAACGGACCTGTCTTTGGGGCTGTCATTGGCGGCTTTGTCACACAATATCTGGGGTGGCGCTGGACAAACTGGCTAACCCTGATATTTGCAGGGTTCTCCTTTGCCATGCTTTGTTGCATTAAGGAAACCTATCCGCCAGTGATCCTGCATCGGCAAGCAAATGAGCTTCGGCTCAAGACTGGAGACGGGCGCTGGTGGAGCCGACATGAACAGAATATTCCGTTGAGAGAGATGTTACGTGTGAACCTGTCTCGTCCTTTGAAGATGACTTTCCAGGAGCCGATCATAATTTTTTTCAACGTTTATATTGGCCTGATTTACGGTATTCTATACCTCTGCTTCGTCGCTTATCCTTACGTCTTCCAAGAGATTCGCGGTTGGACATTGGGGCTTTCAGGGTTGGCTTTCTTGGGCATCGGCTTGGGTGGTATGCTAACTATTGTGGCCGAGCCTCTGATCAAGCGGATGATCCGGTCGCACAAACCAGACCCCGGAACGGGGAGCCCGCCACCTGAATGTATGATGAGCATCGTATGTATTGCCTCAGTGCTGATCCCGACTGGCCAGCTTTGGTTCTCCTGGACGTGCCTGCCGACGCGAATCCACTGGATTTGGCCAATCCTAGCCGGAGTGCCCATTGGCGCGGGGAACATTGCAGTGTTCATCTATGCCACAACCTACCTCGCAAACACGTACGAACTGTATGCCGCTTCGGCTCTGGCAAGCAACACGGTCGTCCGAAGTGTGTTAGGAGGTGTATTGCCATTGATCGGATCACGTCTATACCAGAGTCTTGGCGCGAACTGGGCCAGTTCGTTGCTTGGATTTCTTCAGATCGCGATTATTCCAATCCCTTTTGTCTTTTACAGGTACGGCGATCGCATCCGGAAGAGAAGCAGTCTCATCGCCAGCATACAGGAAGAGAAAACGCGCAATGCATTGCTACGTGGAAGCGGAGGGTTACTGAGGAGAGATGAAAGTCAGGAGAAAAAGGGGGGACTACATGGGGACGCGGAGGATGTACCCTGTTTTATACAGGGGCAAACAAGCCAGAGCGCCACGGCTGCTGGTGCGGACGGAGCTGGGCGTAGCTGGACGTAGCCGGGTGTTTGAGCTGAGCCATACACTCAGCTCAGTAACAGGTCCCGGGTTCCAGGGCCCAACTCCGGCTTTGAGTTGGCACTGGGTGCCGGCCTACAAATAGTACGTAGGCCTAGTAGATATTATAGTTTAGTTGATTGATTCATATTATACTCTACGTTGGTGCCCCTATTCCGGCTGCTTCACTTGGTGCGTGCCAATGTGATAATTCTGCCTGCCTTGGATACCCACCCTGGTCATCCGCGACATGTGATGTTGGAAATTCGGGGGGAAGACCGTGAGATTCTGTATTTTTAGCCTAATCCTCCGGGCTCCCCTTACGCCAGGGCCAGCGCACTGCCAGCTGAACGGACAACTGATACCTGACCGAAACGAGTAATCAGGCATTGGGAGTTTCAGCGATGCCCCTATAATTCCTATACAGCTACGTAGGCCCATTAGATAGTTTGATAATTCAATCGATTTGCTCTATATACTGTACGATATATACCGTGCCAATTGTGAACCCGCCGCTCCGCCCGCCGAAGTGAAGATTATGGTCCCTCCAACCATGAGCTACCGAAGTCAGGGCACATGACCTAACCATTCCCCAATGCAAGAAAGAAGAAAAATAAAGTCCTAGAACCTTTAATATACGTAGCGAAACTGAGGAAGGTCGCGGTCTGTCTTGTCGAGCAGATTGAGGGCGCTGGTGGATATGCGTTCCCCATCAAGCTGAATGGTTTGGGACGGCTCGCCCACGGCGGCATCGCGCTTCTTGTTTTCCCACATGAGGTAGAAGCGAAACACGAAAATGAGAATGGTGGAACATGAAAAGCAGACCAAAATCCCCGCAAATCCAGAAGGATAGCTTGGTGCTTCCCGAGAGAACATGATTTGAGGCCCGATGATGTTCCCGGTGCAGTATGCAATAAACACCTATATTAAATTGATTTATTAATATCCTACTATATTCCATGGGAAAGGGGTGACCTCTATAGCTTACAATAGCAGTAGCAGTGACTTTCTTTGAGAAACCAGCAATATTCGAGGTAATCGTGGCTAAGAGTAAGGGAAAATTGACGGAGAAGACAATGGTTAGACAATTAGAATCATTGAACTCTGCAGCAAAATATTTCAAGGTAGCTATATCCAAAAGAGAGTAAGAGATGTAGGTAACTTACCGACCCTAGTGCTCCATTGGGAACGTTCTGAGTCAACTGGATGGCGGCGAGCAGCCAGACCTTGGGGTCCTTAAATGCTTCAAGCACTTGATCAAACTTAACATGACTGTTTTTTATGCCAGTCAAGTTGTCCTTGACTCGTTCGATCGCTTTATACTGATCTTCTTCCTCGAGGAACCAGGCGCCCACTGGACTATTTGGAATGAGAAACCAACTGAAGATGGACCAAAATAATGTTAAGCCACCAAAGATTAAGAAAAGAGCCTATGAAATAATGTGTCAGTAGTGTCAATCATACAGATCTACACCCTTGTGGGGCTCTACTGACCTTCCAGGGTGCGATGCTATTGATGTGTCCAATGCCATATCCAAGGAGTCCACCGCAAAGTCCTCCTGTAACGTTACCCATAAACCATACACTTTGTCGTAGAGTCTGCTCAGAACGCTTGTACCACATTGAGATAATCATGGTCATACCAGGAGCGATCGCTGCTTCAACAAACCCAAGGCAGAAACGGCCAGCCCAGAGTCCAGACGCGTTGGTGCACAGCGATGTAAGCATAAGAATTGCCGCCCAAATCGCACTAAGCGCCATTATCTCAGATTAACATTGGCTTGGAAACAGCTGATGAATTATACCAGGTCGGTGGGTGGAAGATAGGATGAAAGTTAGGGGATAGTGACCCTAACGATGCGTACATTGCAATTGACATAAATCGACCAACGGGTAGACGAACAAGCAAGATCGCTACCAAGCCAGAGGCCGTAAGATAGCCAAAGTAGAATAAACTGGAGGCCCAGGAGTAGTCTTGGCCAACTAGGTGTAGGTCGGTCCGCAGGCCGAGGATAGCAGTGTATCCCATAGCTGACTTATCGACGTATTGTAGGAGAAAGGTAACGAACAGTGCAGGAAGAATGCTGTAGCAAATTAACTAATGAATCAATCTAGAGCATACTTCCAAAGAGGGGACACACCATATGTCAATCCTGCGAAGGATGCGACGATCCTCCTCTGGTGTTAAACCCTCTGTCAGAGGTATTGTTTGGCCTTCGAGGATCCGAAGAGCAACATCACCCTTATCGGTTTCCATTTGAAGAGTCATTTCTGCATCTTTGGTGCTGGACACAGAGCGGGCCATATTAGCCATGAGGAAACTAGAGATCGGGTAGAAAGGAGTATGGTTGATGACGACCTGTCTAGGGGATGCTATGAATCAGGTTGCTCTGAAGGAAGAAGAGGCGTGATATATATAACTACGACGCCAAAGCTTCAAATGGCCTCTCGATGGTGCATCGTTATCTCTACGCTACCTCACGAGACCATTATCCTTGGTTTTCGAAGAGGTCGCGCCTGGTAGCAACGAAGAATGATGTTTAGCTACTCCTCGTTCAAAGCTTATAAGTATACGACGGCATCCCATTCGACGGCTTTCCACGGCAGGGGAAGATTCCCACACTTCCTTCCATACGGAGTAAGTCCAGGTCGGGGCGGTTTTTTTGTTCTCACTGACATTTTCCCGCAAGTCTCAGAGGCAATACGACGGCATTCAGTTAGCGCCGAACTACGAGAATCTACCTCATCCGTCGATAAGGCAGATAGCCGTCGTTCCCTATCTAGGCCCCATCGGCCATTGCCGTCGTATTTAGACCCGGGGTGGGTCTGACTGACATTTCCCCCACAGTCTCAGGGGGAATACGACGGCGTTCTGTTAACGCCGAACTTTTGAGAATTTATGTCATCCGTCGATAAGACCGATAGCCGTCGTACCCTAGGCGCCATCAGCCATTGCCGTCGTATTTAGACCGGAATCCATACCTTAGACGTAAACAAAGTTGAACAAAGCCGATGCCGATTTTATAACGGATAGTGACTGCGTTAATGATTCTAACCCTAAAAAGGACACATAGTTCCACTCTCCTTGCTGGTTTCTCTTACACATAGGATGCCGATGGATTAGCGGCGACAAATTTGTAGACATTTATAAATACAACAGTCTATACTTGAAATGAATCACTCACTTGTTCTCCCTTTTTCCCTTGGATAAAACACGTGAACTTTCTTTTGGATACTCTTTCAACATCAAGAGATCTTCGAACAACATGGAAATCAAGTACAGCACTCAGGACGAGAGCATCATCGACTTTATCAAACAGGCGATAGAAGAGAAAGACGCGGTTCTCCATGAGATAAATCGCAAGGTACGCCTTAACTTTATCTTTGGCGTCTTTATTTAACAGTCTACTCTGTCAGATCCACGAAAATCCAGAACTGGGATATGAAGAGTTCAAAGCCCATGACAACGTAGCCTCCCTACTAGAGAGTCTCGACTACAAAGTCACTAGGCATGCATACGGCATCCAGACTGCCTTGATGGCTGAATTTGGCTCCGGCGGTCGAGTCATCGCTTTCAACGCAGAATATGACGCTCTGCCGGATATAGGCCATGCATGCGGGCACAATCTCATAGCAACAATGTCCATCGGCGCCTTCATAGCACTTGCAGAGACATTGAAAAGGTATAAGATCCAAGGCCGGGTCCGGCTCCTTGGAACGCCTGCAGAAGAAGGCGGCGGTGGGAAATTGAAATTGATCGAAGCGGGGGCATACAGCGACGTTGATGCGTGTATGATGATCCATCCAGGGCCAGAGGATGGGTGTGCTGGATACACCGGAGACGCATATATGCCGACTCTGGCAAATAAGAAATTTACCGTCAGATTTACTGGAAAGGCAGCACATGCATCCATGTCGCCTTGGCAAGGTATCAACGCCCTTGATGCCGTCGTTCTTGGGTATAATGGTGTTAGTGCACTGCGTCAGCAAATCCAGCGTGCACAAAGAATACATGGCGTTATCTCTGAAGGAGGTAAACGGCCAAATATCATCACAGCACACACCTCCTTGGACTACTATGTCCGTAGCACCTCACTAAAATCGGCAGATACCTTGATGGAGCGAGTAGTTGCATGCTTTAAAGGTGCTGCTATTCAAACTGGCTGCGAAGTCGAGACAGAACTGTAATAGCCTCTCTCGCTCCCCTCTACATCCGCTGACCATTCCCTAGCATTAATACCTATGCCGACGTTCGCCCAAACAAGCCTATCTCGACCCTTTATGCTGATGCTATGAATAAGATTGGCTCCCCAGTGAAGTGCGATGTCAATTCACCGCCGGTGCCTGGATCTACTGACCAGGGTTGGTTAATAACGAAGTTCTTTATAATTTCACAGACTAACAGCTTCATTTTCTATTTTAGGAAATGTATGCTATGAGTGCCCTGCCTTCCAAGGGTATGTCGGTATCCCCGCAGACCCGGGCTCATATAACCATACAGCGGGGTTTACTGCTGCTGCTGGAGCTGAAATCGCTCATAAGTTATGTCTAGAGCCTGCTAAGGGAATGGCAGTTGTAGGCTGGCAGATTCTCTCTGATGAGTCTGTGGCTACTCAGGTGTGGAAGGACTTCGACGAGGATAGCAAGATTCGTGATCTAGATGAGGACATAAGGGTCCCAGTGAAGGGAGGGGGTTGCTGTTAACTAGGCATGTTCTGTTAGAGAGGGTTTATATTATTTCAACTCGAGTCTACATGCCACATGACATCTTGTAGAGCTAAATAAAAACCAACGCCAGCTGAGATCATGGCGAAATTTATTGTCCATGACGATAATCTACAGTTTCTTATGCAGTTTAGGATTGCCTACAAAGCTTTACTTTCATACGACTTCACTAAGGTAAATTGTTAAGCTCTATAATACTTGTTTTATCAAGCAACACTACTAACAAAATGTACCCACTCGATTATGACATTGGGATTACAGTAGGCTGTATACCTACCTACACTGAGATATAAATTATCGTTCTGTAAAGGTTCAATAAAGAACCACATTTGCATGCTTTTCTTGCAGCAGGAACTCCCAATCAACATTCCCGCTTCCCCATTGACTCCTTTCCCAGAAAAGGTCTAGTAATTTGTGCGCGCCTGTGATATTTCCAGTCCCTACTGTCGACTCCAAAACTGTTATTCGATACTCAATACTGAGCAGTTCTGCTCTCCTCGTTGCACTTAAGCCCGCCATGAACAACGGGAACAAAAGCTGCGCCTCGAGCGATGATCCTGGGCGGATCTGAGAAATAAAATATTCCACATGGTTTAGTGCGTTCTGGCGCTTCTCTGGGTTGATAGCGCATCCATCAACGACCTGGTACAGTCGGAGGAGGGCAGCCCATCGAATGGCTTCCGCGGCATAAACGGCCTCATTAAACAGTCGACGGTTATGCCCATATTTTGGGGCTTGCCATGATTGAAGATATGCTTCCAGTTCAGCCGCTTTAGCTGTGAAGATACCTGCACTTGTGGCCGTTGCATGACGTGACATGCGTTGGACAGCTAGGTGGCTTATTTCTGAAAGCTTGTTGTACAGATCGCCAGCGAGGCCGACGAGGGGATGAATTGAACTGATTGATTCGGGTTCCACATCCTGGAGGGACTCGAAGCCGGATGGCATAACCGGGACCTTTTCGCAGGTTATCATTGCTTTGCAGCAGATGAACTTATATAAGTCTAGTAGAAACTGTGATAATTTCCTGCCCGTTCCTTGACTAAGGGATACGTCAATCAAGGCCTTGGAACCATATAGATGTAGGATCCACTTTCTGGAATTTCCTTGGCAGATCTGTCTAATTAGCACTCGAATTTCTATACATAAAGGGAGTGGAGACGGCTCACTTCGAATAAACATAATAAGAGCGACACCATGAGCGTGTTTTCGATGTCATTTCCGGACTCGAGATCCTTTTTCAGCAAAAACAATGCAAGGCTTTGGTGCCTCACCACACTACCTTCAAAATTCGGATATAACTTACAGAGGTGGCAAGCTGTTAGAGCTAGCAGTGCATGTCGTATAGATCTGACATTTGATGCCTTCGGAAGGATTTCCTGAAGAAACGGATTCTCATCATCAAAGACAACTACGAAGGACCGTGAGACAACTTCCAGAAAATGATTGAGCAGATATTGCTCCACAGGGTCCCAGTCAGTAAAGTCCCAATGAGACACCCTAGGGAAGTTCTTGAGAATAGGATTGTTTTGGGGATCCTGATCTTTCTCTTGCCCTCTTAATGCATTGCTGTCTTTTAGATGGCCACGTCTAGCCATCTCCGCAATGTCGCTTTCGGGCATCAGAGCAACGTGGCTGAGATATTCGCTAGTGCTCATGGCAGTATCAACAACATCGTTCAGGTCTTGATCCGGGAGATTATCCCTATCACCATCGAATTCAGAAACCGCCGGAAAGCCTGTTAATGGCGTCTGCCGAAAGGATGCTGTGCTTTTCCCTTGACAATCTGCGATCTTAAGCCGTCTACATTCTCCACATTGAGGAGCTACTTCATCGCACTTCTTTCGTCTAGTTATGCTTCTGTTAGATGCCAATGTAGTGTAAATAAGTCCAAGCATAATAAATCACCTCTTTGCACAATTTAAACAACCATTCCTCGATTTGCGATGTCTAGCACGAGTTCGAAACGCTGTATCCTCTGCATCATTTCTCCTGCGGTTCCTTGGGGCTGTGGGTCCATAGTCGCAAGTTAGAGACAACCCTGGATGAGATGGTCAGTATGGAGATTCTTGATCGGTCTCAATCAAAAGAGCAAGGGCAAGTTGATTCTAACTTTGGCATCGTGTGCAAGGTTGTCCCTGACCACACGCCGTTTTTATTAATGCACAGGCATAGCACGATGTTCGCTGGCGGGGCATTTTAGGTCGCAGGGGGTAGAACGATGAGTAGGCTATAGCGGTTATGTGTTCTCAAGGGACTTGCTAGTCCATGTGTCCGGTAGCGGTAACTCTCATACTTATGACTGAAATCCTTATCCTTTCACTGTTCTAACCTCTTTCGTACCATTCCTATTTGTGTATTATCTTGCCACTAACTTGAGTTTGTAGACATCCGGACCAATTGGAGGCCGCACAAGAATAATTCGCCAGCCCATGATAAGAACAGGATTGTTGTCTCAAGTATCTTAATACTACCTGAAAAGGACTAGCCTACAAACTAAAGCCCTCCTCGGTTTAGTGACCGCCACGTTGGGCAAGGCGCGTGTACGTCCCCTCGCATGTTCCTTTGCTGACCAATCCTGCCCAGCGGTCCAATCTGCGACCTCTCCCCCACAGCAATCACAGAGCCGTCCATCCACCTCCTCACATGTCTGCCCGGTGTTGGCGGACCTTCGCTCACCTAGGTACTAGATTATCTATGGCCATCTAAAGTCGCAGTGCATTGTGTCTTAATACGAGACCTACATCCTGTATTGTCGAGGTGGTCGCCACCATATAACCAAGGGAGACAACCGGGCCATTGTGAGGGTGCATTTTTAACACTCAAAATCGGATTGTTATGATAATTAGCCGTTGCATCTATGATTACGGTTCAGCGTCAAACACCTTGATCCCTTCAAACCAAGTCTCGCGCACCTTCGCCTCCAGCAACTTCTCGGCATCCCACTGCATATCCATCACTACAAAGTCTGCTTTCATCCCCTTTGCCAACCTCCCTGTCCATGCATCCGCAAAACAACTATACGCCGCACCCGCTGTAGCAGCAGATATCGCAGCTGCAAGACTCAGCGCAAAATGCGGATTCACCTTCTCCACAGAGTCAGGTTCCCTCGCTGACCTTCTTGTAGTTGCAGTGTACAAATTTGGCAACGGTGCAAATGGTGCTGTAGGGGCGTCCGAGCCAAGAGCCAGCGTTGCACCTCCATCCTGAAAATCCTTGTATGCAAACCTACGACCACAACGCTCTTCACCAAGAAGCTTTGGCCATGCACGTAGAATAGCCGGGTCTGCATGGACCGCTTGGATGGATGCGGTGATGCCGAGCTGTCCCAGTCTCTTCGCGTCTTCCGGTGAGGCAAGCTCAAGATGCTCGATACGATGTCGACGGCCGGGGGTGCCGTTCTTTTCAAGCGAATCAATAGCTGTCCGGATGGCGCCGTCTCCGATAGCATGGAGCGCACATTGTAGGCCCGCTGCGTCTGCTCTTGTCACCACGGGATCTAGCATGGCGGCTGGCCAAAGAGTGTCGCAGGAGATGCCGTTCGAGTATGGCTCAAGAAGCGCGGCAGTACAGGCGTCGATCACGCCATCGCAGATAACTTTGATGCCCGCAATTCTACAATCTGGACTAGTCTCCGTGTTGAACTGCTTGTATAACTCAATCGCTCTGTCCACCTGTTTCAAGTTTCCCTCTTCCGTTTTCGATGGCGCAATCAGCCAATGTGCCGCCAGTCGTACGGCTAGCTTTCCGTCTTTCTGGCGCAGCAACTGCAGAGCCTCCCATCCATTCTCATCCATAGCCATCTCTACAACCCCCGTGTAGCCGGCCGCAGAGTATGCCTTGAATGCTGCGCGGAGGGCATTAACTTTTTCTTCTATCGGCGATACTTGTGCAATATGTGGCCATACCATCATCACGGCCGCCGCCTCGGACAGTAATCCGGATGCTTTGCCTTCGGAGTCGCGACTGATGGACCCCCCACTAGGATCAGGCTTGTCTTGGACTCCCATTTCTTCCAAAGCTGCGCTATTGCACCATGCGCTGTGTAAATCTTTAGAGTCAATGAAGATGGGGCGCGGATCCAAATCATCCAGCATTCTTGCCAGCGCCTTGCCGTCCGTCATAGAGTGCATCCAGCCTCTACAGAGAATACGTGGTAGATCCGGGTGTTCTTTCGCAAAGCTCTTTATGGTGTTCCTTATGTCGTCGAGATCCTTGCAAGGTCCCAAGTCAACCTTTGTTAAAGACTGACCCATCAATAGGAGATGCATATGTCCATCTATAAAGCCGGGAAGGACGATTCTTTCGTCAAAGTCATGGATTGTTGCGCCACAATCCTCGGCTAAGTTGGCTTCTGCATCCTTACAGGATCCTACGTGAGAGATGATGCCGTCCTGGACTATTATGCATTCTGCGAACTCGGACTCCGCCAGCACGATGCCTTGTTCAGGTGAAGCCGTGAAGAAGCGGGCGTTATGGAAGATAGTCGTCATAGTTGGAATTAGTTATAGAGCGAACGTAGAGTCAATTCGTTTCGTGGATGCTATTCAACACTCTTGCTACTGAGCTAACTCGTATAAACAGACTTTAATATTGTGCGGGATATGTCGTGGTAGATGCGGGGTAAAGTATTAAGGTTGGTCTAGTTGTTAGCGCCCAATCATAGCGGTCGCAGTAGTGAATCAAAGCGGGTATTCAACGTGCCATAACTACCGGCCACTACAACCACAGTCATCACCATTATATCGTTACATCCTGATATAATCTGTTTGACGACTAGCGGTGAAATCTCTTACCTCCCAAATATCTGCAATGTAAGAGGTTTGACACTATCTGTAATATTTTTCAGAAATTATGGTTTCAACCCCTCTTGTTTCCTTCTCAAGCTTCTCCAGGGCTGGTTGTTTAATGTTAAATGATTTCGTGTAGGTGATCTCTTTGGTCAAACGAAGGTCACCTATGGTAACGATATCGTCAGTCATGTTTGTGTCGACTTCCTATTTCAGAAGGTCTTGGGATATCTTCCAATATCTCGTATTAAAATTACCGCGATGTGAGGTCACTCCTCATTTTACCCTACATGGTTACTTTGTTTTGTGAGGTCAAGTGTGAAAGCTTCTCAACGATCATTGTAGTAGCATTCGGCTCATGGAAAACCATCAATTTTTACAGTGAACATTATCTTATCCGCAGAGATACTACGTATACCACGGAGTAGCATCGAGTAGAGGAGCTAAGCAGCACTGATGGATCGAAACTATCGCTAAAGGCGACCATCACCGGTTAAAAACTCGTGATTCTTGAGCTGATTGTTTTATTATTCCTATCGTCTCTTCTCCAGTAATTTCCGATATCCCCACTGAACACTGGCTCATAAACTACCAGCACGAATCCCAAATCCGCTGAATCCTCGTCATCTGCGCCCGCTCTTTCAAAGGTTCCTCATCCCAGTGCCTGCATTCCGCATCCACTTCCGCTTTCCCAGTAACAAGGTCTGCCTCTGCCGGGTCCACAAATTTCGTTTTCTTGATCACTTTCCAGACCACGAACATCACAGCAGCAAATGCGACTCCAAAATAACTGGTGACGAAGCCTTGGACGTCGAATGGCTTGAAGGTGTTGAAGCCGGAGAATAAGATGACGACGCAGCCAGATCCGATGGCGAAATATGCTGCATACGGCATGAATGGTGCATGCCAATGTAACGAGTTACGGCTGAGGCCTTGGGCTTCCAGCGCCCTATACCAGCCCATGAAGGTAACGAGGAAGGCCGTATACGATAAAACGAAGCCAATCGTGGCCAAATTAACGAACCATCCAAAGACAATAACCGACGAATTACTCGCAACCATGAAAGCCAGACATCCAATAAGCGAAGGCACAGCAACACAGTACATCGGAATTCCAGACTTTGTACAAGTTCTGAAGATCTTGGGCGCTTGTCCGTCGAGTGCGAGTGAGTAAAGGGTTCGCGAAGCACTGTACAGGTATGCGTTTCCGCAACTCCAAGCTGAGAGGAGGATCAGGAAGTTAATGAAACCGGGCAGGCCTTCAATACCGAGATTTTGGATGCCAATTACCCAGGGGGAGGCTGCTGCTCCTGATGAGCCGCTTTCTAAAGCTCCCAATAAACGAGGATCTCTGCTTGAGCAGAGGATTCCAACTGCGAAGACTCCTACGATGTAGAATCCTAATACGACGTCAGTACAGTCTATTTAGGTTTGAAGGGAGGAATTGCCAACGTACCAGCAATTCTATAGAAAGATCGCTTCGCAACACGAGGTATCTGCCTTCTAGGGTTTGCAATTTCACCAGCTGCAAGAGCTAGCAGATCAGGTCCAGCGACCGAGAAAGCAGCATACAGAATCACTTTCCACCAGCCGAGGAAACGACCAGTGGTTCCAGTGCCCATGTACTCGTGCATGTAGTTTCCATTGCCCCAATGGCGGAAACCGTATGCATCGTGCTTCGGATTTCCACCGACCATAGTGATGAACGTGAGCAAAACTAATCCTGCGATCAAGAGAAGTTTTGTAGACTGTGTTAATAACACGATTAGTTTCCTAGGGAGGTATGTATGCGAATATGGGCACTCACAGCCATAACAAACTCGGACTCTCCATACCACTTCACTGCAAAAACATTCAGCAATATCATTACAGCCAATGCCAGGGCAACCCAAGCAGCTGGATTCGTCTCCGCATCCCAAAAACTAATCACCGTAGCCACCGCACTCAGCTCCGCGCAAAGCAACATGACTGCTGTATAGAAATACGTCCATCCCAACGCAAATCCAAACGCAGGATCCACATATCTCTTTGCGAATTCAAAAATACTGCCGCGAATTGGGAGATAAGTCGCCATTTCCCCAACAGCTAAGTTGCAGGGCCAAATGAAGACAAGGCAGTAGATGATGTATGCGAGAAGGACGGAAAGTGGCCCAGAGGTACGCAAGGAAGAGCCAATTCCGACGAAGAGACCTGTGCCAATGGAACCGGCTAGAGCCATTAATTGTACATGACGACCTGACAGGCCGCGTTTTGTGAGGCCGTAGACTGGGTCGATAATTGTTCCATCATCGATAGATGAAGCTTTCCCGTCGACGGCTGAGGGAGTTTTAATCGTACTTGTTGCCTTTTCGGAATCCATCTTCCCCGCAGTCGTTTTTCGCTGAACTCCTCTTCTTTGGTTGCCATCTTTGCGGGGGGGTTACTTTATGTGTTTATACATAGTGATAATGGATGAAACGTCGTGAAGATCCCGGCTGGCGCGAGGCCGAATGGGGAATATATAAGAGATACTTGGCCAGCGGAGGGCTGCCACAACGAGATAAGGTGGACATGCTATACTGTAAATGGCTTGAGATAAAGGTGGGGATGTACATGGTTGATAGAGTTTGGGCTTATCTGTGTGCACATCCACTTTTAAATGAGGGCGGGGTACTCCTACTTTTGAGATTCGCTGTAACTTCGGACGCGCATAGTCTAAAGGTCGGCAGTTAATTTCTAGCTATATCTACAAATCTAGATCTTGGCATCTTGCAGCTTTGCTGAGATACGCTAGATCCACTCAATATAACGGTTACGAAAATGATCTAGAGATAGAGCTAATACTTTAGGAGCACGGACTCTAACTACGGAGATTATGAAATGCTCAGTCCATTCGGCACCAGTGTCGACAGTATGATGGATTGGCGAGAATCGAGCGTATCGCTGGACTAGGCGTTGTTGGGCCAGGCAGGACATGGAACTCAGTTATCGCGACATGTCGAACTGCTAACCATTCCCAAGTCACGAGCCTCGTAACTCTGCGCGAGACAAACCAACACCGAACAGAAGGGATAGCTCTCCGAGTTCCAACTGTTCACTTCTTGCTATCTCGGCAATTCAGGGCCTAGAGGCACCCTTTGTGTCTTGTTCTCCCTTGCCAAGTTATTGACAAATTTGCCAACAAGTACTGTGAACGAGAGGACCCAATCCTGTCGCTGTATTCGACTTAGGCTGACTGTAGGAGCTGTGAAAACCATGGGTATGATAAAATCTTTAGCGTTATTGGTGTTAGAGGCAACGAGATCCCAATGGTATTACAGAGTGATAGACACACAGAAGAGTAGATGAAACCTCAAAATGCCTCAACAGATTTCAATACTATCTGCGTTTCAGCAACCCATACCTTCTTGCATACAAGCCGCTTACAGCTGGGCCTGTATCTTCTTTTCCGTAACCATCCACTCACTCGCCTTTGTCCGACTAATAACCTTCGCCACATCCTCCTGTGTTGGCTCTCTCGCCTCGACAGCAGGATTATACCGTGACTTACTAATCCCCGCCACATCCCCTACCAGCCCATTCAACTTCCCATCCGCCCTCTTATACACCGTAACCACCGCCGCTCCGCCAAGCCCAAGATTATGCTGCAGCGCATACCTCGCGCCCTCCACATGCCGATTCGCCGCCCACCCTCTCAAATGCCAGCACAGCTCCGCACACTGCGCCAGTCCCGTCGCCCCCAGCGGGTGTCCCTTGCTAATCAGGCCACCGCTCGGATTTACCACTACCTGCCCACCAAACGTGATTCCGCCGGCGCGAACAAGTTCGTGTGCTTTACCCGGAGCCGATAGCCCGAGGCCGTCTATAGTTATCATCTCGTTTGCCGAGAAGCAGTCGTGCAGCTCGCAGACTTTGACGTCTGCGGCTGTGATTCCTGCCTCGGACATGGCGACACGTGCTGCTGTGCGTGTCATCTCCATTCCTACGAGGTCGATCGCCGACCGCGAGTATAGCGCCGGGCTGTCGGTCGCCATATGCTGGCCGGCAATGAGTATTGCTTGTTCCTTGAGATGCGGGTGTGCTTCAAGCCACTTCTCAGATACAAGAACGGCTGCAGCGCCGCCGTCAGAAGTTGGGCAGCACTGCAGCTTCGTAAGGGGCGCGTGAACCATTGGCGAGTTCTTGATCTGGTCGAGGCTATAGACGTCGCGGAACTGGGAGTACGGGTTTTTCGCGCTATGCTCGTGGTTGACGCGGGCGATCTCTGCGAAGTCATCGGCTGTCGCGCCGTACTTCTCCATGTACTCTCTGCCAGCATTCCCAAACGTCTGGGGCGCGCGGGGCGTGGTATCGGAAAATCCGCGAGTGTCACGCATCATGGCAACGGTGCGGTCGTTGGGGGGCGTACGGTCGGGGAAGTTGGTCTTGAGGGAGCCGGGGAACATCTTTTCGAAGCCGACGACGAGGATGCAGTCTGCGGCATTGTGGGATATGAGCTGCCGTGCAAGGTGGATGCCGGAGCTGCCGGTTGAGCAGTTGTTGTTTACGTTATAGATGGGGATTTGGGTCATGCCTGAAAGGGAGTGGATTAGCATCTATTGTCGACGAAGATGCTTCCGGAAGGGATGTGCTCACCGAAGCGGTAGAAAACACGCTGACCGCATGTGCTGTCGCCATATACATAGCAAGCAATGCCTTGCTGGACCTCATCATAGTTGATTCCCGCATCCAAAAGGGCTTTGACACCGGCCTCGAAGCCCAGGTCGGGATAGTCGACGAGTCCTCTCGGCTTGATGAATTTGGTCAGACCCACGCCGACGACGTATACTTTCTGAAGAGCCGCCATTATAGTCAAAGTTACTAGACAAGTATTGTCCAGACGAGGAATCAATCAATTAATTAACGGAAGTGAAACTGAGACTCCTGGCGAGGCAAGATCTCGCTAGAGAAATATACTCCACCACATGCGCACCGGGGATGGGAATAAGAGCACGCATCTCAGTCGGTACAGCTGGATACCGTCATAGACCGAGTTAAAGTCGAGGTTGGATTGTTCTCGATGTGACCGAGCCCGCGGTTGACGTCCCCGCGGTAAAAGGTTCCGTGATTGGCCCGCTACTTCAGCAAGACCGAAAATGCAAAGTGCGGGGTAAAATGCCTGTTCGGATTTGATTTGAGACCTGGCACGTCCATGTGGAGCGCCCGTCGGCAGTCCCATCTCTAGGAAAGAAGTTGGGAGTAGCAATTGGTAAATGAAATTGACTTTGTAGTTGCAAATGCAAAAAAATTACTAAGAGGAAGAGAGTATATAGCCAGAGTATCTAAAAAAGAGAATTCTAAGGATGATGTTCAATATCAATGTGATAAAATGCACCTCAAATATCTGACAAGGCCACTCCCATCTAAAATACAAATACCCGATCGCTCGACTTCGAAATTGCCCCCGGAACCGGAAACCCCATGTCAGCAAGATGCGTCTTCATAATTTTCACCATTCCCGGCGGACCGCAAAGCATAACCTTCGTATCCAGCGCCCCTCCAACCTCTCCTGAATCATCTCTTTCGACACAAACCCCCTTCCATCCTTCCACCCATTCGGCGGGTTTACTAAGACGTAGGAGACTGAGAATTTCCCCGGATGCGCCACTCCCCACGCATCCAGTTTCTCTTTCAGGAGAATATCCTCCAGATTATTGTTTGCATAGAGCAGCGTCACTACCGTGCCGTCCGCTTCATCCTCGCAGATCGCCCGGATGACCTGATACATAGGTGTCACGCCGGTGCCACCTGCAATCATGAGAATGCGCTTGCTTAAGCCGGATTGGTATTTCATTGCGCCGATCGGCCCCCGGAAACCAACGGCGTCACCAACGTTCAGATTGCCGAGATGCGGTGTGAGAAGGCCTGTCGGATACACCTTGACGACCAGCTCGATGACGCCGGGATCTTTGTAGTTTGATATCGGCGTGTATGAGCGGCTGATACTCTGCCCGTTGATCTCGGCCATTACGGAGACATGCTGGCCTGTTGGCAGGGGCAAGACAACCGTGGGCGACGGCAAGGAGAATACCAGTAGATACACATTCGGCGAAAGCTCTTCCTTGCGCACAAGCGGAAATTTTCGATGCGAATGAGTGCTTAAAATTGGTGCTTCAAGCGGCGTGATAGTTGAAGGTTTCTTCAATGTTCTAAATGTGGGCTTTGAGCGAGCGGGCAAGCTGGGCCCACCATGGCCGCCGCTGCTAAGTTTATTTACCGCGACATAGCCACCGCTCATCAGGAGCAAGGACATTGTAGCTACGGAGCTGAGGTAGCCATACCAAAAGTCCCTGGACGTTTTTCCAATACGGATGCGTAGAAGTTGGTTGGTGAGAAGATCAGTGGACAGCCAACGGGTGGAAAGGAGTGGCTTTCCAAAGTAGATAAGGCTGCCCGTTAAGCCAAGTACAAGAGCTTTGGTGGACAGGCTTTTGATTCTTTTCGCCGTTGATGTTTTCGTTAATATAGCAGCGGCCTCGACGTGTTCATGTGTGGTTTTGTAATAAACAACATCTGTTTGTCGGTGCTAAAAGAAAAATGGTTAGCTGGTCTCCTGTGTAACCTCTAATGAAAAGCCGCCAACTCACTTCTTCCGTCAGCTCGCCCACTACGAGCGAGTTCATTGTTTCCCAGGCACTATCAGAGTGGCTCGCATCTTCAAATGGCTCTGTGGCATCAAGACCACCATATTCTTTTAGGACTTCTGCGCCACCAGGATGTAGTTCGAAATAATTTGTTACATCATATACTATGAGTTGTCAGAACCACTTATTCAACGAGCAGAGCTTGGGGTTTATGATAGCTCCTGATTACCTTTATTATGTAGAACTATCCAGCAATCGTTATCAGTGACATGTTTGCTCACTTCTTCCAATGTGTACGATGTGGTCATTGTATGTTATTGTGGTCCTGTAAGGATGAAAAACCGTAATGTAAACTTGAGGGCAATCCAAAGATAATATCCTCACCGGATGTCTTGTCGTAGAGCAGCATATTGTATGAGCATCACAATTCATAGAATGATTTCAATTCCACACGTGAAGCGTCCACCACCCCTGTCAATTGCCCTGCTGCCGAGAAGAGCCCGCGGAGTTCAGGGTACGCGGAAACATCCGACGCACTAAATACGATCGATACCTTGCGGGTATCGCTTCTGCAGGACGTAGGTGACCTGACCCTACCCCCAACTTGAGCTGACCCACCCCACTTCCGG
>JPKC01003625.1:0-23196 GCA_000750925.1 Pseudogymnoascus sp. VKM F-4518 (FW-2643)
CCGCCCCCTTCCGCTCCCCACCAGCCCTCGTCGCCGTATCCCCCCACGGCACCGCGCCTCTCCTCATCACCGGCGCCCGCGATGGCAACCGCCACATCCCCGAAACGCTCGCCATCGCAACATACCTGATCCGGACTTTCGACACCGACGACCGCTTTGGGCTGCGCGACGGGGACTGGATAAGAGATGAGGTTATCATGTCGATGGCGTGTACGAATCTGCAGAGGGCGACGGGGTTTATTATGATGCTTGATTTCGGGCTCATTCGAAACGGGGAAGGGCCGCATGGGGGTATGCTCGATGGTCCGGAGTTGAGGAAGCAGTTGGGGAATTTGGAGAGGGAGTTGGTGGAGGGACCGAAGGGGGGGTTCTTTATGGGGGAGCACCCGGGACGGGCGGATGTGATTATGGAGTTTCCGATGACTATGGTGAGGCATAGGGGGTATTTGGATTTGAAGGAGGAGTTCCCGAGACTGGATGAGTGGTTGCAGAGGTGCTATGATAGGCCGGCCTATAAGAGGGCGTTGGAGAAGGGGAATGGGTATGATATGAGCGTCTTCCCTAAAATCCCCAGGTGAGGAAATGTATGGGATGTGGAGTTGTTGTGTGGTGGTGGGATGGTTGGGATGAACGCTGCTCACTATATATACTGTATAAATTAGTCGAAATGTATATTAGTATGTAAAATTTGTGGTTCATATCTTAACAATATAGGGCAGCGGCTCCTCATAGCTTGCTTCTGAAATATGAGAAGTCTTCGGTTTCCAAAGCCCAACTTCAACAGGAGACAGCAAGAGACTCTCTGCCCCATTGGTTCGTCGGTATGTGTTATAAGGGTCATGAGGGAACTCAAAACATTTCACAAGAAAACAAGACCAATTTTCCCAGCAATGACTGTGGTGCTAAGTATGTTTGTTTCATGAGTGTAGCATTCAAATGAGCAATCTACGTGACATTCTGCATCCTTGCATAGCCCCATAAAGACAAAGCTCGAAAACATGCAAAACCCATCCGTCCCACTCCATCCATGCCCAGGAAAACGCAGACACTATTTATCTGTTGGACTTGGCAACACGCTCCAACTCGTCCTTCTTCTTGATGGCGTACGAGTTGCTGCTTCCCTTGGCAGCGTTGATCAGCTCCTCAGCCAAGCACTCAGCGACGGACTTGACGTTGCGGAAAGAGGCCTCGCGGGCACCGATTGTGAGGAGAGCGATGGCCTGGTTGACACGGCGGAGAGGGGAGACATCGACGGCTTGACGACGGACGGTACCGGCGGATCCGATACGGGTGGAGTCCTCGCGAGGTCCGCAGTTGACGATGGCATCAACGGCGACCTGGATGGGGTTCTGGTCGGTCATGATGTGGACCTGAAAATTGTTAGTAAACGGTAGTTGACAGCATGTTGTAGTTTGGCACGTACGATCTCAAAGGCGTGGGCGACGATGCGGACAGCCATAAGCTTCTTTCCGTTGTTGCGGCCGTTCATCATGAGAGAGTTGGTGAGACGCTCGATGATCGGGCATTGTGCCTTCCTGAAGCGCTTTGCGGCATAACGGCCAGCGGAGTGGGAGATGTAGACTGGGGCACGGATCTGGATGTAATCGCTGTAGAGTTGTATGTTAGCCGTTGTTCTCATGGTTCCTCCTTGTTCTGGCCCCAAACTGGCTCTTTCATATTGTAGCTGCGCCGCTGTCCAACACTCCAACCAGGTCGCGGAAAAGGGATTCTTACGTCAAAGAGATATCGCGGACCTCAACCTCATCGTAAGCCTGTAAAAGTACCGTCAGCCCCCATCCTTCCTCGCGCGTGGAATTCGACTCGATAAGTCGTCGGGTTTACGAACCCACTTGTTGAACAGCTTGATGCTGCCAATCTCAGCGGTAACCTCCTTGGGCAGAACCTGGTAGCCCTGGATGGCCTCAACTTCGATTTCTCCGCTGTCAGACATGATTGCGATTGTCGATGTCGATGTCGGATGGATTGGTGAAGAAATTGAGCGGCGGCCTCGTCGTTAATTCTGTTGCTCAATTCGCGAAAATGCTTACCGAGTTGTGTGCGCTAACGGGTTTAGAAGCTAGGCGGAATTTAGTCTAGGGCCAGTCGGCCCACCCAGGCAAACCCTAAGATTTTGCACACCTCAAATCACTCTGGATTGAGAGAATCCATCCGACATCACCACACACGACAACAAAATGGTGAGTTTTGATTCCATTCAAAAATATGTTGGCGATGCAATTATTTTCGACGTCTGGCTACGCATATTTGATACGAACGGCACTCTGGCGGCATTTCTGGACACACAAACACCTCGCCACTCGCACATATCGTCAAACGCCCGAGTCCATAAAGGTTCGCTCAAACGAACGACTGAGGCTCTTACTATGTGACCTCCGCACTTGAAAGAGGGGAAAAATATCGCTTGCATCGGATGGGTACGAGTTTCTATCTGCATAGAGTTGGCAACAAGAAACCACGAATTCCCAGCGCGCCAATTCACATCAGCAAATCGGCTTCCAGAGACAGGCGCTTCAATATGCACACCTCTTCTCTCAAGGAATACAGACATCTACCCGACTCGCCTTCGCCTCAAATATGCTAGCCAGACGTCGAGTAGCCGCATGCATTCTTTACCATATACTAACCTGTTACGTTAGGCTCCAGCAAACACCGGACCCAAGAAGGCTAAGAAGAAGTGGTCGAAGGGAAAGGGTGCGTGAACTTCCACTCTGCTCCTCTGCGCTGCGATATAGTCCCACCGCAGGAGCTGTTGTCTGAAGGCCCATCACTGACTGAATCGCATTATAGTCAAGGACAAGGCCCAACACGCCGTCCTCCTCGACAAGGCCACCTCTGACAAGCTTTACAAAGATGTCCAGACCTACCGCCTGATCACCGTCGCGGTCCTGGTCGACAGAATGAAGATCAACGGCTCCGTTGCTCGCAGATGTTTGGCCGACCTGGAGGAGAAGGGAATCATCAAGAAGGTTGTCTCGCACAGTGCGCTGAGCATTTACAGTACGTCATTGAAAACTCCTCCGGGAACTATGAAGATATCAAAGCAACAAGACTAACATCTTACTAGCTCGTGCGATCACTGCCGACGAGTAGAGGATTCTTTTGAGATTTGGTATCTGGTGTTACACGATGTTATGAACCCTATCCTACAATATCGACTACGGTCAGAGTTAGTAGAAGGGCATGATAAGGGAAGGCATTTGCTGGGTCTTTCGGAACTCTCTTCGGTGTAGCATATCCAATGACATGGGATTCTGGACGACAGTTCTTTTCTTGACCGCCTGTGACTCGTATATGCAATTTTTTTAAGAGGCGTAAAACGCCGAGACCATGGTGGTATACTATAATTGTAGATACTGTGAACCTCCCGACATACAGTAGCACATACGATATGCTCTCAAGAACTTGATCATTTTTAGAAACTGGTGGGGGCTGATTATGGCACCGATGCACCGATAAGATTTGGTACCTCTTGAAACTACCAGCAGCGCCTCGGATATAAAAAGTACGTATGTAATACAGACCAATGGCTTCAACCCATTTACGAATGGTCCTCTGAACATATATTAATATCCAGAATGCAAACCATAGGCCAATTGGATGCGGGTTGTGAGTTCAGCCGGACATAAAGGTTTAATAGTTAGAGATCATCGATAGCTAAGACTGACTACCTTATTATCTGTCCTCATTATCCTTCGTTCCCTGTACATATATCCTCTGACGAACGTCTTGGGCCTAAATCGACCCCAAGTTACCGCAAGTTCCGGTGACCATCTTCACAATGTCAGAAGTTAGGCAACGAAGCACCAGGTCAAAGGCTGGAGCGAACGACACATCGTCCGCTTCGGCTGCGGCCTCGCTGGCGAAGGAAGAGGACCGTTCAAAGTTCACTGTTCTTGAGGTTCTGCGGACTATAACATTAATCCTCCTCCTCTCCGGCCTTGCCAGCTGGTTCGTAACCCGCGACAATGCTCTCTGGGGCCTCAAACGACCCCGCGCAACCCACCTGTCCTACTGGCAGGCCATGCTAGTTAGTACCCCAGTTCCACATGAATACATTGATCCTAAGACTGCGTTCCAGGCTGCACCTGTCCTCCTCACGGATGCTGAGCTCGGTGCATATGATGGCAGCGACCCCACCAAGCCCATTTACCTGGCTGTCAACGGTACAATCTACGATGTGACAGAAGGCCGCCGCTTCTACGGCCCAGGCGGCTCGTACCACCAACTCGGTGGCGCCGATTGCTCGCGGGCATTGGTGACGACCTGCTTCAACAGCGATATCAGTCCCGATCTTCGGGGCATAGAAAAGATGTACCTCCCCAAGAGCACACCGCAAGTGGATGAGCAGTATACCACGGAGGAGATGGCAGCCCTGCAAGAGGAAGAGCTCAAGATAGCGAAGGAAAAGGCATATAAGGCCCTGAAGCACTGGGTGGATTTCTTTGCAAACCACAAGAAGTACGTGAAGGTGGGAACGGTTAAGAGGGAGAAGGGCTGGGAGACGAAGGGAGAGGCACCGGTACTCTGCCAGAATGCGAATAACGCGAGGCCGTTCAGGAAGCCTCCGGTGAAGAAAACCTGATGGGTACAAATATATGTTTTATCACACGTATAATAGTGTTGGCGATGAGGGTCATTGGTGCAACAGGCTGTCATGAAAGAGAATTTTGATCAGGGAGTATTTTCTGGTAGATGCTTCGGCATCCGCCTCGTGTATTTAAACTATGTTCATGGTATCTTAGATATCTCCAATGGTTAGTTCGTCTCCTTGTATCCCCTAGTCTCTTCCCCAAGCCTCTCCAACGCCACTTCATATTCTTGTTTCTGATCCTCCGAGAACACATCCTTCGCAGAAATCGTAACCCTCTCGACCTTCGTTTTCCTCTTGACTCCTCCACTCCGGGCGATGTCATTCCAGAACCACCTTCCCTCTGTTGCCGAAAACAGTGTAGTTGCTGCTCCCTCCTTGCCTGCACGTGCTGTTCTTCCAACTCTGTGCACATAGCTCGTGATACTCGTCGGCATATCGTAGTTTACCACGTGTGCCAAGTTGGGTAGATCAAGACCTCTGGCTACAAGGTCGGATGCTATGAGGACGGAAAGGGCGCCGCTGCGGAAGGAGCGTAGTGTGCGTTTTCGTGATGTGGTGGAAGTAATGGCTCCGATTTCAGAGGCGCGAGATGGAACGAGGAGAGCTAGAAGGCGGGAAAGTCGGACAGCGCTTTCGTTAGATTTGGTGAAGATAAGAACGCCATGAGGCTTAGCAAGTTTGACGTTGATTTCCGGCTTTTTGGTTTGGAGCTTCTTAGAAGGCACTGAAGGTGTCGACGAGGCATCGCTGGACGATGAAGAGTCATCATCGGAAGAATCGTCGCTGGAACTCGAATCGGAGTTCGCTGAGGATCCAGACGAAGAGGTGTCATCGTCGGAGTCATCTTCTGAAGTATCGCTTTCTGAACCAGAGCTAGATGTGGAATCGTCCGAATCGTCCTGAGGCAGGCCCTTTGGCTCAAGTAAGCCATTCCTCTTGAGAACTTCAAGTAAGTAGAGCGGCTTTAACCCTTCTTGATCAACCTTGATGGCAGATTCATGGAGCGTATCGGGTAAGTTCAGAGCGTCCGTCTGCCCTTCTCCAGCTTCCATACCCTCGTTGCCCTCAAGGACGACGAACTTAGGCTTATTAAGCTTCAACTGTGACAAAAGACCAATGTCTCGCGTCATTGTAGCACTTAGCACGACCTTGGTTATTCTGTCCTTAGACCTCAGCTGGCTGGGGGCAGTTGTTTCACGGGAGTTTAGACTGGCCATTACCGTCTCAAGCCATTGTTGGAAGCTTTGATCAAGCAACTTGTCTGCCTCATCGATAACTAGCCATTTTAGGTGCTCGAGCGTAAAGCCAGGAGTAGATTTCAAATGCTCAACCAATCGGCCAGGCGTGCAAATCATTATGTCCACCTTAGGACTGTATTGGACCATGTGATCGATAGGTGTCGAAATATCCTCGTCCATGAGAAGATTCGCGACCTCATCATCTTCGACTGACGACCCACTCCAGGCAGCGTTTATGCGTTCTTGGCGTGCACGATATTCTTTGGGATTGTAAACGAATTCCTGCTTCATCAGAGATGCTTGCTCTTGCCTCAATGTCTGGTTGCCAATGGCTACACCGACATTAATATTTCTCCTGCTTCCAGTGCCATAAGCATTGGCACACATATCAGATACCTCTCGAGCTTGAGTGACTAGCTCTCTTGTGGGCATTACTATCAGGCCTCTTAACTGTGTGACCATAGTCTGACTGATGTCCTCCACCATTGGCAAAACGTACGCAAGCGTCTTCCCTGATCCAGTTGCGGCTGATACGAGGACATCTCCTGGCTGGTTCTGGGGCCCGGGGAGGAGGAGTGAAAGTACAGCAGCCTGAACTGCAAATGCACTTGTAATCCCAGACTTTTTGAGCGACTCGATAACTGCACCGGGAAGGCCGAGGTCTTCGAATTGTGCTGTAGCGGTAGGCGCGACGGATATCGGACTTCCAAGCCAGGAAGGCAAAGCTGAGTATATTGAGATGGGGGGAGCTTCTGGCACGGGCTCCGGCTGCGGTAGAGGTTCGAGGGCATGAAGCTCGGCCTCGGCCTCTTGCGGCTTTTCAGCATCATCCATCTCAATATCCTCCCCTCTTTCGAGTGCTCTCTGCTTTTCTTTTCGCGCAATCTTCTCGGCCTTCTTCAGAGATTTTGCCCTTTTTGCTAAAACAGATTTGTGCTTTGCATCTCCTTCTTCAGTCTCCCCATCTGATTCATCTGTATCTTCCTTTTCTGCCTTCTTTTTAGGCCTCTTTGGCGCCTTTTTCTCCTTGGGCTTGACTTCAACCGGTTTCTCATCCGTGACATGCGGCGTTTGCAGCTGCGGTTTCTCCTCTACTTCTAGTCCCTGCTCCAATGCTCTTTGATGTGCTCTTCGCGCAATCTTAGCTGCCCTCTTCTCTTCTTTACTCTCATATTGGGCGGTATTGGATTGCGGCGGTGGCGGTGGTCGTTGCGCTTGTTTCAAATCTTTTGGGGCATTTGGAGACTTTTTGGCTTTTTTGAAACTTGCCGCAGATTCATTTCGGCCTCCAGTTGAATCTTCATGTTTTCTTTTTGGCGCAATTTTTGGTTTCTGAGCGGGGGCAATGTTTGGATTCGCCCTGGAAGGATGGATAAATGGTTGCGGCGGCGGGCGTGGTTGTGATGGTTGAGGTGGAGCTGGCTGTGGTTGCGACGCAACTACATTTTGAAGTATGGTAGGCTCCGTAGTCACCTTCTTCTTTGGAGGAACATATCGAGCATATAGAGAAGAGGACATTGCAGCGATTGTTGTAGCCTGTTTGAACTGCTGCCACTCTTGTTCGCGCTCTGGAAGGAACTTTTCGAAATAGAGTCTTTATCGGCCCTATCGGCTTTATCGAGCGCTGCATGCTGATTCGCTGGGCGGTACCTTAATTCTACACTGCGACACAACCGACAGGGTCACAGAATCTCTCAGGGATACAATCAACATCTTGCGACTTGTTTGGAGAAGACTTCTTAACGCCAACTATGTGGTATCACTAGACTCGAGGAGCCGCTTGGTTTACCAGCGGGCTTCTGGCCCCTTCAATATTCACGATGGGATACAACATTGCTATGGCTTGCGATTTCTTCTTTCCCCAACCAGGAGGAATTGAAAGCCATATATACCAACTTTCAACAAAACTGATCGATCGGGGCCACAAGGTTATCATTATAACGCATGCCTATGAAGGTAGAACTGGTGTGCGCTACCTCACGAATGGGCTGAAAGTCTACCATGTGCCTTTCTTCGTTATATACCGCGCCACAACGTTTCCGACCGTCTTTTCGTTCTTCCCGACCTTCAGAAACATCGTTATCAGGGAGCAGATTGAAATCGTACATGGCCATGCGAGTTTAAGTAGTTTTTGCCACGAAGCAATCCTGCATGCGCGGACTATGGGACTTCGAACGGTGTTTACGGATCATTCACTTTTTGGCTTTGCGGATGCTGGGAGTATTCTGACAAACAAATTGCTGAAGTTTACCTTGAGTGATGTTGACCATGTCATCTGTGTTAGCCATACCTGGTAGGCCTACATAATACCCTCTAAAGCGCATCGGCCGTACTGACATTACACAGTAAAGAGAATACAGTTTTAAGAGCATCGCTTGACCCTTTGATGGTCTCAGTTATACCCAACGCCGTTGTCGCCGAGAACTTTCGACCTTTGTCACATCCAGCATACTCGACTGGGCCCGATAACCAGTTACAAAACTTTAACGCCCAGGCAGCTACTCCCCTGTCTAATTATCTGGGACCGCACGACACCATTACAATTGCTGTTATATCAAGGTTATTTTATAACAAGGGAACTGATCTGCTAATTGCAGCTATCCCGCGAATACTCGCAGCCCACCCAAATGTAAGGTTTATCATTGCAGGTTCAGGGCCGAAAGCCATTGACCTCGAGCAAATGCTGGAACGGAATGTCCTCCAGGACCGTGTCGAATTGCTTGGCCCAGTACGACACGAGGAGGTCCGAGATGTTATGGTGCGAGGGCATATTTACCTCCACCCAAGTTTAACAGAGGCATTCGGGACTGTAATTGTGGAAGCTGCTAGCTGTGGTCTTTACGTTGTTTGCACCCAAGTCGGTGGTATTCCAGAGGTCTTACCAGCACATATGACCGTGTTCGCAAAGCCAGAAGAAGATGATTTGGTAGCCGCAACGGGTAAAGCCATCGCTGCTCTTCGTGCGAACAAAGTTCGAACAGAGCGTTTTCATGATCAGGTGAAGATGATGTATTCTTGGACGGATGTTGCCCGCCGAACAGAAAGAGTCTACGATGGAATATCGGGGGTTCTAAGCGAGGCAGAATTCTATGGATATGATGCTGCCGATGCTGCGAGCTGGAGCGCAACGAGAGGTCGTGCCGGTGTGCAAAGCTTCGCTCTCATTGACCGACTAAAGCGATATTACGGTTGCGGCATCTGGGCAGGGAAGCTCTTTTGCCTGTGTATGGTTATCGATTATTTGATCTTCCTAGTCCTCGAAATCTTGGCTCCAAGAGAAAACATCGATATTGCGAGGAATTGGCCAGAGAAGACAATTAATAAGGCGGAGAGAGAACGAGAGAAGAAAGATAGCATCGGATGAACTATTGGCCAGGAAGATCCATTTATCGGCCGTACCAAGAGATGAAGATACGGCCTTGACCTAGAACATCCATTGGATGCGATGTTTGGGAATTGATATTCGAGATGATACCAATACTTTTCGGCACACTTCCGAGCCACGCCCTAATACTCCGTTACATACGCTGTAATGCTCGAATGGCGCTGCAGAAATGCTGCCAAAGCTATACGCGGAATCCTGTGAAGTGGGATGTCGTTTGGATTTCCAAACGGCAAAGAATCCAAATTAGTCTCTCATCTGAGAATAATATACAATTTGGGGCCTATCCTATTCCAACACCCAATACGCCAGTGGGGGGTTTTTTTTTGGAAGGCTGCTGGTTGCCGACTTGATTGCCGCTTCCCGCAAGTAACCGGTGTTAAGGGGACCCATCTGGTTTGAAAAGCGATGGCATAGATGACAGCACTTAGGCAAATCAATGTTAGCCTCAGTTTATTCTATCCACAATAATTTTCCACAAATGCACTCTGCTCGTCGGCTTGTGGCTGAAAGCAAGCTTAACCTAGTTACTGACTAAGAAAATATAATAAACCACATTTACGCACAAGTCGTCATTTGTGGCAATTATTTCGAACACATCATCAATTTCAATTCAGGCACTTATAAACCCCTGCTATTGATCACATTACCGTATGTCCGATGGAACACGGTTATTCCATGCCTTTGCCAACAATGGAGATTAGCTGGGTTGATCTTAAGAAATGCGAAAAGCTGCCAACTTAGACTGGGGTTGTTAATATAAGATTTCCTTTATCGGAAGGTAAGCGGTAAATCCGCGCCTCTCCGTCCCGTTTCAGATATATAAACAAGGTTCATGCGCATAACCCGCGTAGTCCTGAACTAGGTTCTGAGCGAACCGCATTTAACTCGAGCAACTGCCGAACCGAGAGGGTTACGAGCCTCGTCATTGCGTTATTCGCTATAGTTGCTGGCGGCTCTATGCATCCTCCTGTTGATCTTCCCCGGTATTTCCTTATTGTGGCTTCAGCCAAAATCCAAGTGATCGGCACTAGGCTATTCTATTCTGTTGCGGGGAACAAAGGGCGTGTGGGGTAGCCCTTTATGATTGAGACTAACAGTGTCAACTGCTCATATGGACGAAACACTGGAGCAAGTCGTGTTCCGGTCATCCAGCGTGATAGAAACCCGGATAAATAGAAAGGTATATAGGGGGGACGACATCGCAAAATGCTGGGCCATAGAGAACTTTTATCATTGTTATCATATCCCATAACCACCAGTTAAAATGCGTTACTCTCTCTCTGTTGCTGCCGTCGCCCTCCTGGCACCCCTTGTACTTGCTGCTCCAACTGAGAACCTTCTTAGCCGCCAGGCCGCTACCAGCCTGAACGAAGTCTTCGTTGGCCACGGAAAGAAGTATTTTGGTGTTGCCACAGACCAGGGCCGCCTTACCGCGGACAAAAATGCCGCTATCATCCAGGCCGACTTCGGGCAGGTAACCCCAGAGAACAGCGGCAAGTGGGATACGGTCGAGTGTATGTATCCCATTCCAAGAGCTTATAGAATTGGATGCTGATAATAGCAGCATCTGAGGGCAACTTCAACTTCGCAGGATTAGACTATCTCGTCGATTGGGCGACAACCAACGGCAAGCTTGTTCGCGGACACACGACCGTGTGGCACAGCCAGCTTCCAGGATGGGTTTCAGCTATCACTGACAAAGCGACTCTGACTTCGGTAATTGAGACCCACGTGTCTACTGAGATTGGGCGGTATAAGGGGAAAATTTACGCGTGGGATGTGGTCAATGAGATCTTCAACGAGGACGGAACTCTGAGATCGTCTGTCTTCTCTGACGTCCTCGGCGAGGACTTCGTACGCATCGCTTTTGAGGCCGCACGTGCCGCTGACCCGGACGCAAAGCTCTACATCAATGACTACAAGTAAGTTTTCCTGTCTAGTATGGGATATACTCGAGATGCTAACGGAGGAACAGCCTTGACCAGGCGAACTACGCCAAGACCCAGGGAATGATCACGTATGTCAACAAGTGGATCGCCGCTGGCGTTCCCATTGATGGTATTGGATCCCAAGGGCATCTTACTGCTGGGCTCGGCGCCGATGCGGAAGCAGCTCTTACGGCTCTTGCTGGATCTAGCGTTTCGGAGATTGCAGTTACTGAGCTTGATATTGTTAATGCTGGAGAATCAGACTACGTCGCTGTAAGTTCACTCTTATACCTATGCTTCGTCGAGAGTGGCAGCTAACGTAGTCTAGGTTGCCAATGCTTGCCTGAACATTGAGAAGTGCGTAGGAATCACTGTTTGGGGCGTTAGCGACAAGGACTCGTGGAGGGCTAGCTCCAACCCGCTGCTCTTTGACTCTAGCTTCAACCCCAAGGCTGCCTATGATGCTATTGCAGCTTTGTAAAGCGCTCCGAGTTTATGGGTTGTATTGCAGACCAGAAGGGCACTTGATGAGAGCTTGAATGGTGTGGCAATATTGACAATGGAGTGAACGAAAAGGATTGGTTTAGTTTTGCACATATTTGTCTATTCCAATGTATATATTGACTCTCATCACATTGAACATAATTAAGCCATGGTATACATATTTTTAGGCTTCTATATAATATGATTATTGTAGTCTGTAGAGATCGAGAAGGCTCATTTATAGCACAGTTGCTGTGGACAGTCACTTCTCTTACACACGCTCTAACTGGCTGATAGGCACAGTTCCTCTTCAGTCATGAGCCGCATGAGTAGTTGCCTAGCATCATTGCTGCAAATCAAATTTGCTCTTAATTTGAACTTAACCCTCTAACCAATGAATGATGGCCGATCTGTCGATATGGAAAAATATAACGTGGAATCCACTGAACTATCATTCTCCCTTGATCCCTTCTCTGATCTACAAGATCACCAATGCTTAACAACCAGTAAATACTCATCCCAGGCCGCGATCTGCGCCCACACTTCCTTCCTCTGAACCCCCTCTAGGAGCGCGATGCGCTCAATACTCGTCTTACCATCAAAATACTTGGCCCATTTCAAAAAGCGCTTCTTATCCTTCTTGAAACCGCCGATACCGCTGCCATCAGCTCCAATGCCCCCAAACTTAGACAATGTTCCCAAAGCACCAACGGACTGCGCTAAGCTTCCCGTAACAGCTGTTGGCTTACCAACCGGCCCAGTTGCAGTCGTTGCTGTGCCAGTTTTGCTGGTCCCACCGCCCTTCAATTCGGCCTCCGGCCCGTCTCCATCTAGGCGCTTCGCGATAGCAGTTAGGTACATAGAATCGACGTGTTCGGCCCTCATCGGATCTAGGATAAGCTGTGGCTGTATCCTCAGTAAATGCTGTGCTGTATTCAGACTTGGATTTTTCGTCGCCTCTGGTTTTGGTTTCGCATTGAAATCAGCGAGGTCCTGCGCCGCCTTGTCCCTCAGCCTCATTATGCGGGCCTTCTCTGCGGTGGCCTCGGAACTTATTGGCGGCGTTGACGGAGCAGCTTGTGGTTGTGCATGTGGATATGTAGGTAGTGATGTAACTGGTGCTGGAGTTTTAGGGGTAGCGGCGGCAGAATCATCTTTGGGGTCTTCCATTGCTTCGGCATGGGCGTCTCGAATAGCGGCGCCGTCAAGGTCATGCTGCACTTCGTATTTGATCTCCGGCCACGCAATAATCCAGGCGAACGTACGGAGTTGAGTTGCCCAGCCGTGACGGAGAAGGAAGGCAAGCATCGCGGTATATATTGGCCTATGTGTCTTGGTGGGTATGAAGGTTTTATAGGGCCTCGGGGCATGGCTGAGAGCGCTCAAGAAGGTAGGTAAAGGCGGTGCGAGAGGAAATTTCTGTGACCAGAGGGCACAAAATTGAGGAAGAGACGCCATGGGGCAATTAGGAGACAGGATATAGGTGTCTCGTGGATGGAGCGGAGGAACCGCAATGGCGCGACGGTGGTAGATGAGATGCTGGGCGAGAATACGAATGTCATTTAGAGAAATTGCATGTTGCTGTGCTGTTTGGTGAAATGAGAGAGTAGGCCTCACGATCTTGAGGTATTCGAGTAGCGGCCCGGTGAGCTCGCCGCCATCGCTTTGGATATCTGCAATAATTTTGTCCTCGTCATCGAGTAGTAGGAGGGCAAAGTGCTTGGAGAGAAGCGAGGTCTCGTCCTCGTTCTCCTGGTCGCCGAAGAAGTTGGCAGTTGTGATCCACAAACCTGGCATGGAAGGCTCGTCGAACTCGGGTAGCATTGACAAAAAATATGGCTTCGGTATTTGAACGGATAGCCGTACAGGCGGGTCGCTGAGAAGTTGAACGACAGCAATGTTATTGCTGGATATTGAAGTGTAGATGGTTTTCATCGTCTGCGCCAGAGAAGACTTCCGTAAAATAGTGTCCCAGAGGGTGCTCATGGGCCGACGCTCTTCCCTTGCCTTCTCTTTCAAGCTCAATATGCGCTCCGATTCCTTCCAGACGTAATTACTGTAGTTCTGAGCATATCTCAGGGCCTTGTTGATATCCTTCGCCACATGTTCAAACATATCCGAAACTCTCATCGGCGCCTCTGTCGTCTTCGGATTCATAATAAACACCAAATTGAACATTGTCATTCCGCCATCATTAGTGTCGTCAGATGTGAAAGATGTCCCTTTGGGCATCCTGACCTTTCTCGGCTCGTCCTCTAGTCCGGACGTCTCAGCTGGGCTTTCTGATATGACCGTATCATCGGCAATAGACCCATTCTCCTGTCTCTCCTCTTCTTCCTTCCGCCTGCGACTCCTCTTCTCTCTCTTCTTCTTCTTCCACCGCCCATCCTCACGGATATGCATGGGGTACGTCACAAACGTCAGCGGATCAAGCGTCAACTCGAAACACCTCTTGTGAAACGCCCTTGCCGGCGTCAAAATGCTCGCCAGATCTTTCGTATGGAATGCATCCAGATATTCCCAAGGCACCACATGCTGCCCATCCGGGAGCTCGAAATGCTCATCTCCTTCCCACGGGTTCACGTGACGCGATTTCTTACCAAGCCCCAGGCCTTCGAGGCTATTGTAGAGAGAGTAATCCCGATCATCGAGGTCATCATCTTCATCAGCTTCGATATCATCGGCGTCTTCTGGCGCGGTGGGGTCGAGCTCGGTGCCATAGGGAGGTCGGATGGTACGTTCATTGGGCTTCAGTCGTGGAGGGTAGTGGAAGATGAAGCGGGGACCATCTTTGGAGCGCACGATCAATGCGACGCCTAACAGGCTTGAGTCTACACTCATTGCTTAAGCTTGCTTCCTTCTACCTCATTTTGGTTGAGCTTGGGAGACTGGTTATCTCAATGGGGGTAAATGCAGGGGAAGTGCAACTGTTGTAGGCGCGCTGGTGGTTGCGCTCCTCGCCTAATTGGCTGATATGGCATGGCTCTAGAGTAAGCCATTTAACCTCAACCCAGAGGCTCCAAACTGCACATTCAATAGTTCGTGTGATCATTCGAAAAAGTAGCCTCGAAGCATCTTAAAACTCTGGATGAAAGTGGAATAGGCATTATATAATTCCGCGATATACCTTCTAGCAACTGCTGTACTTTCCCGTTGTTCCAACCAACGCCAATTGCTATGCTTCTTCAACGCCCTTCATGCTAATATCATACATATCTCACACAGCCTTCTTAATATATCTTATACAGCCTCCGCCTTGCACCACCTCTGCCGTATCTACCACAATATTTCTTTCTTCTCAGCCTTCCCATCCCCTTTTGTGTCCTTGGGTACCTCGTCGGCGAACCCCAGATTCTTAAATTCGTCTCTCGCCATCAGGTTGCTACATCACTATCAGCTCATTATCCCAAGCAGTATATTCGGTATCTCATCAGGAGTACACACTTGTCCATGCGGCACGTAAGGTACGCCTTCGCGAGATTCCGGCATTCGGGGTCGTTCATGCCCTTGACTTTCTTCATACACCCCAAGTACTTCTTCATAACGTCCTTGCACTCCCCTAAAACGCAGCTATCAGTACAATATCTTCCCCTCCAACTCAATGAGTTGATTGTGAGACAGAAGGGTGACTTACCATCATGATCGAGAGGGAAGCTTCCACGCTCCGGACTACATGATCAGTCAGTCGTCAACCCCAACTCCAACTAGCCAATCCATTCCCGCGCACAGAGACTTACGGCGTAGGCCTCGTATTCATCTTCCCCCCACCAGGTGATCCAAAGGAACTCATTATTGCGTTGATTGCTATCTCTCCCTCGTCGGCGTTGCTGCGACTGAACTACCTATGGACTTCCGTATTTCAGCCGGATTTACATTGTTCCGCTCTGGGCGCGGAACAGCCTCTTCTTGGCTGCTTCTCGGTGACGAGGCAGCTTACGACTTATACACGTATTTCTCACATGAAGAAGATAAATACCATGCTAACAAAGTATTGAAAAGTGTCCTCATGCCTCACTTGGCGTAAGAAATCTGTTGTTGCTGTACGATCTGTATGGGCATGAGATATAGCTCGGCTTAATATTCATCCGTTCCGGACGTTGGCTTATCAATGACGACGACAAGGTTCCCCGCGTTTTCGACGACAACGCTCCTTGAACCAACGACAGATTGAAAGGTGTCCTAAAGCGTCCGCAGGCGTAATGAATCTATCCCATCTCTTATTGGTGAATGTATCCACGGGCTTGGAACCGCGTCTGCATGGCTCTGTTCTGGGCGCGGAAGCGTGCCTCATATGACTTATCGATGACGAAGCAGCTTAAGGAGGGTAGGGGTCTTTTTGTCTTGGAGGATTTTGCTTTTAAACCAACAATAGATAAGAAGTCACCTCTAGGAATTATATATATTCCATAATTGCCCCATCCAGAATCCAATTCGTAGCCATTCCCATCATCAGATATCAGCTTCACAACCACCAACTACCATCAGCTCTCACCCGCCCAATCTCAAAATGCCAATGTGAACTCCCCCGTATCATAAACCCGACATCACAATCCTAACACCCACAGGAAACTCGAAGGAAGCTGCCAGTGCGGCGGCATTGAATTCACCGTAGACAGCAACACCCCCGTCCCCTATCAGCTCTGCCCCTGCAGCATCTGCCGCAAAGTCGGCGGCTACAACGGCGCCGTCAACCTCGGCGCCATAACTTCTTCTCTCGATATCAAGAAAGGAAAGGAACTGATCAGGTACGTCTCTCCCCATCACAATTTTGGATTTAGCAGCTGACGCGGGAGTAATAGGAAGTACTCAGCTGTGAAGGATAGGGGCACGAAGAGAGAGGAGAAATGCACGTCTGAGCGCTCGTTCTGCTCGAACTGCAGCACGATGCTATGGAATTATGATGCCGAGTGGCCGGAGCTGATCCATCCTTTTGCGTCGG
Source organism: Pseudogymnoascus sp. VKM F-4518 (FW-2643) (assembly GCA_000750925.1). Classification (NCBI taxonomy): domain Eukaryota; kingdom Fungi; phylum Ascomycota; class Leotiomycetes; order Thelebolales; family Thelebolaceae; genus Pseudogymnoascus; species Pseudogymnoascus sp. VKM F-4518 (FW-2643). The sequence continues at coordinate 16,586 of JPKC01003625.1, forward strand.
CGATTGATACGGAGTTGCCGGTGCCGGAGGAGATGGTGTGTATTTTGGAGGGGAGCAAACCGAAGTGGGTGCGTTGGCCGGAGGGGAAAAAGGTGGTGGTTAAGCAGTACCATCTTAGTCTTGAGGATTGGCATAAGGAGAAGGGGTTGTATGTTGAGTAAAGCCTCGGCCTTAAGGTCTTTTTATGTTTTCAACAAAGCAGGGGAACTGCATATGTATCGAATGTACGTAATGCGTTGAACATGGGCATTTGCATCTCATCACTCCAAATGCAAGCAGCCTGAACAGTTTATACAACAGTACATATTACGCACACGTTGATTTTTATCTACTCTAACCAAATTATATTATACTAATAATCTATTACCGGGCGCCGTGCCATATATAACTTCCAGTTTAGTCTGTTCCGAGACCGGGCCTTCCGAGAGGGATTGAGACGTTTACAACACAAGCACCAGTCCGGCGGCTCCCAAGATACCAGCCATAGGAGCAGCGGTCCTCATGGCACCACCGGCGCTGGTAGACGAGCCGGCGCCTCCAGTGGAGCTGGCGCCTCCAGTGGAGCTGGCGCCTTCGGTGGAGCTGGCTCCAGACTCGCCGGAGCTTGATGCGGTTTCGCTGGCGCTGCTGGAGGATTCGGTACCGCTGGAAGAAGAGGATTCGGTAGCCGCCGACGACGACTCGCTAGCCGTGGAGGATGCCTCGCTGGCTGTGGACGATGCCTCGCTGGCGGCGGAGGAGCCGGTCTCCTGGCTTGCTCCGGAGGTTTCGGCGGTGCCGGTGATGCCGCCTAGGGCGCTGCTGACTGCTGCTCCGGCTGCGGAGGTGATTCCGCCGACGATGCTGGGGTATGTTAGCAAATTGTTTGTGGGAGGTTGATGAGGGGGGTGAGCTTACTCAACGCGCTTCTCTGGCTGCTGCAGGCCTGGGGTAGCGATAGCAAGGCCGCTCAGGAGGGCAATGGTGAGGTATTGGAATTGCATTTTGAGTGAGTGAAGTTTATAAATTTTTTTTTTTTGGTTGAAAACGAAGAGCAGTTGTGATATTCAGACAAGACTTTTGGCTTCTTGAGATTCAAATGGAAACGGGGACTGGAAAAGAGGACTCCTACCCTTATATTAAATCATTCTTACTAATCTGTTGACAGCATTTCTATCATTATGATGGTATGACATACTTCAAGTTACAAAAGAGATATGATGCCGATTTGTCGTCATGTAACCCTCATAGGGTAAGGATTCACCTGGTGAACGAATATGGTCCGACCGATCAACGAGCAAAACCTGTCGTAGATACGCTACGTGGGCCGATCGATTGGCAAGTCTACTTTGTTGAAGCAGTAGAATCATCAAGATCGTAGTCTGGGGTTCCATGATCGGCGTTCTTCTCCGTTGCTCTGCCGTTGCCTGCGTGCTTAAGCATGTTATGCATACAAGGTTCCTAGCGCCGGTACATGGGGAAAGTTGGAACTTGGATGTGTAACATCGGCAATTCACAAGCGCGCACATCACGTGAAAGTTATGAATCTGTGTCATTGTTTTCACATGTGTGGCTTGCGACTGTGGCGTCGGTGCAGGTTGTGGCTGTGTCTCTGCAACCCCATGACGAAACCCCCACTGGAAAGCGATGGGATGTGGTCTGGAAGGTCACTTCGTCATTGTTGTTACGTTACCTGGAGGTAAAATCTACTCGTAGTGACGAGAAACCTTAAAATAGAAACACCGGGTTCCAATATTTCATTCGTAGTGAGGCACTCTGAGTTCCTCGGAGGCAAGGGCCCTGGAGATGCTCGAGATAGACCAGCGGCAGATGTTGGAGACTTACAAACTTGTGAACTCGGAAGACCCGGCACATAAGGATGAGAGGCTGCATATAAAGAAATATAGTTTGTAAATGCCATAGGCCAGATCCTTGCAGCGGTCACTCCGGCTGGCTGCCTAGAGTGAGCCAATCGATAGTGTTTGGTAGGATGAAGGAGATGCCTCTTGGCGATGTCATGGAGACGTTGATGCATACGGATATCTCCCCTGCTTCTAGAGCAGCCTTAGACAGATTATAGTATGCTGCATGCTGTGGCGCTGCGTTTTGTGCGCTTCCAGCTGGTGGCTGTGTCTTGGGGAGATATGCATGCTCTCAACATCTCCCCGGATCCTGAGTTGTTATGGTCGACTAGTGGAGTGTGAAGGGGTTGTCAGGCGCCCTTCGCGGCACACCACCCATCGTTTGGGATGTCACGCCTGAGACGGCCAGAGACAGCCTCGTCGTCTGGTACAAATCCTTTCACGAGGTATTTATTTTCCAGCATCTAGACTCCGTCAGACGAGACTTCTACGCTGTATAGTGCCTAGGAGGGTGATATTTGATGTCTGCCTGACTCCTGGAACTCCATCTTTGAGTATGCCAACTCGCATGACAGAAGCCGTGGGCGTATGCTATAAGCACTTTTCGTACCTTGCGCCGTCGCTGTCTGTCACCAAACCGTCAGTAAAGTAAGTAAAATAGCGGCGGGTACCTCCAACAGTGCCACATTTAGTGCGCAGAAGGGTGCTTTCAGTGAAGAGCGTCGATAGAAAAAGTAGGGGTATAGAACCGTAAAAAGGTGTAAAGAGGCCCTTGAGCTCAGCCACTGGCAGTTACGTGCATGAATCCCATGATATGTCAACGAGTAACAATTATATGGCGCTTTCTCTACTGCATAAGAAGTGGAGGAGCGTATAATTATTGCCCCTCGCTCCAACCCCTCCACTTTATTATTCGCTCACCATCTCTCTGCCAAGCCAACTCACTGGCTGCCGACTTACCCCTCCAACCAGCACCCCCGCCAGCATCCTCCAGGATAACCTGAAACCCTTCCCACACAGTAACAACTTCCGATCATCCATCATCATCATCATCGCCACCTTAAACTTCAACTTCATTGCTATCTTGGCTTTCTTGCTTACAGTCACTATCGCTGTTTGCTTCAACATACTCCGTAGTGCAATATAGCCTTGCATCTATAGTGAGCTCTACAATCTACTCATCGCACAGGGTTCGAAGCCTGGTTGCTACCCGAAGCTCGTCGCAAACTTCATCTTCATTCTGGCGTTGACACGGACGTTGTCCTGATATAACATATCCATCGACATAATGTCAACTTACGACTCCTACGAGGCCGAAGCTCCACGGCGGCACCGATCCCACCGGCACCACCACCGGGACGAGCGGGACGACCCTCGTTACGAAACCACGGAAACGTACGTCAGAGGCCCGGCTATTGTCGACCCACCATATGTCTCATCGCGACAAGATTTAACACTTCGCGGACGAGAAGATAGCGACCTATCTATCGAAGAAGTCCCAAGAGCCTTTCCGCCGCCTGGTGGGGATCGCATGGTTGTGCGCGATGATCGCTATGGCCCTCCTGCGCGGTCCCGCTCGGTCGACCGAAACTCCCAGTACGGCCAGTACCTCGGCGATACCAGACGCTCCGAACGAGACGACGATCGCCGACTGACGGTCGAGAAGGAGAAGAAGGGTGTAAGGAGACGTCGCTCGCTCTCGCGCAATCAGAAGATCATGGCAGCTGTCGGCGGAGCCGCTTTGGCTGTTGGCGGCAAGGAGTTATGGGACTATCGCCAAGCCAAGACACATGGAGGTGAGCGCAAGGACCGAAACATACTGGCTACTGCTGCTGTTGGCGCGGCTGGAGCCTTTGCTGGCTTTGAGGGTGCTGAGGTCTATACGAAGAAGTTCGGCGACAAGAAGGAGAAAGAGGTCAAGGAGAAGCGCGCTATCACCTACGACAGGGATGGACACGCAATCGAGTACTACTCGGAGGAAGAAGAAAAGCCCAAGAAGAGCCGCAGAAAGTCCATCGTCGAGGGTGCCATGAGTCTTGCTGGCTTGGGCGCAGCTGCAAAGGCGATGGGCGGCCATGACGACGACCGCAGCGACCGTGCTGACCGCCGCGATCGCGATGATCGCGATGATCGCCGAAGACGACACAGCAGCGAATCGAGCCGTGGGAGCCGTAGAACCAGGGGAGATGGCTCCCGAGGCCGAGGCAAGTCACCCGAGGGTGTTGCCAAATTCCAACAAGCTGCAAAGGCCGCTTTACTCGCTGGTGCAGCCGAGGCCTTCCGCGTTCGCAACGAGCCGGGAGGATGGGGTGGGGCCAAAGGCAAGCGGATCTTGACGGCTGCCATTGGAGCTGGTGGCGTTGGCGCAGCCGCAGCTGGAGACAACCCAGAGCACAACAGCAAACGTCATCTCTTGGAAGCTGTAGTTGGTGGCTTAGCGGGGAACAGACTGATCAATGGAGCTCGAAGCGAAGATGGCAAATCGTCGCACGGTGGGGGTGGCCGTCACCGCTCTCGTTCTAGATCAGCTATGCCGATGGCTGCTCTTGCTACAGCAGGCTTGGGAGCCCTTGCTGCTAAGAAGCATCATGACCGCTCGAGGTCACGCTCTCGTGACGACCGACGAAGACGATCGGGCTCGGAGGACAGCCTAGAGTCAGGCCGCGACAGACGCCCCAAACGCAGCAAGAGCGTCACTGACTACGCGAGGAAGGGCCTAGCTGCTCTCGGTCTGAATGATTCTAAGGACGACCGTCACAGCAGCAGCAGGAGGGACAGAGACCGCGACATTGACGACTCTCGCAGCGACGCTCCCAGCCACAGGTCATCCCGGAGACACCGCGACTCTAGGGACAGGGACTTGGATTCCTCGGACGACGAATACGACCGCAGCCGAAGAGACGATAGGCATAGAGATAGGGACTACGATGACCGAAAAAAGGACAGGGGATCTGACGGCAGAAACAGGCGAGTAGCCGAAGGCAAACAAGCGATTAGCGATTCTGACAGTCTTGGTTCCTCTACAGATGATAACAAGAGGATCAAGAAGATGAAAGGTAAGCAATTTCTTACTGCTGGTCTTGCAACGGTGGCAACCATTCATGCTGCACACAATGTATATCAGAGCGTGGAAAGGCGGAAGGCGGGGCACAAGGCGGTGGCAGAGGGTGATATGACTCCGGAAGAGGCGCGCAAGGAGAAGGCAAAGGCGCGGTTGCGCACAGCAGCTTCGGTCGGCATTGCCGGTCTCGGCATCAAAGGTGCCATCTCTGGTAAGTGGACTCTTCACTTGCAGCTATTATTCTTCAGCAAATCCTAACTCAAAGACCAGAATGGAAGGAAATGAGCGAGATGAGAGAGGAATACCGCAAGGCGCAAGTGGAACGAACAGAGCGCCACCAAAAACGCTGCGATCGCGCTGCAACTCGCTCGAACCAGGGCCGCAGCAGACGCGCCTCTCCAAACCACCTCATCGCAAACGAACCGTACCGGTCGTCATCGGACCTTTCCGCACCAGATGCCCGGAACGGTCGTCAGCGCCTCTACATAGATGATGACCCTTACGCGCCATACGCACCGGATCTGCCTCGTCCTCCCGGATATGACTCTCGAGACTCTCGCGATTCTCGCAGGAGATAACACCTCCTTTGTTACATGACTGTTACGACGTTACGAAACTACAATACAACGCAGTTCTGCACTTCAGAATGGAGTCAGGGACTCGAAGCAATGATACCCTAGCACACACAGACATATCTCATCATCTTGCGCGCCCGCATCGCCCGCCTCCACAACGCCTTCCTGCCTGCCTGCTTATCTTATTTATTTTTCATTTTGACCAACGGCACTCACTCTCTCCCATCTCGTGTATGGAGTTCGTTCGTTCTTACCTTTACCGCAAGAATAAACACTGATTTTCACCCCCCTGTGACAGCTCGACGCAGTTGAGCGCAGAGCAACCCACCCAACCGAATACCTCTCTGTGTCTCCTCTCGCGCGCCCCCGCCCACTTCACTTCTTCTTCTCCTCCTCCCGATTCAACCACGTGCAAGTGCCCTGCTCCCCTCGACGCAAGCTTGCATGCCTACGTACTTTCGCGACGATTTAACGACCGCCCTTGTGCAACGACTGCAGATTTGAAAGATTACGACTTACGAGCGCGGCGGATACCCATGGGGGATGTGGTTGGATGTGATGGGTGGGGTCTTTGGGGGGGTTTCCTATATTAAATACGTTATACTTTCTTTATTTAGTTATATTTGTTTTATTTTGCTATGTTTTTATATTTCGGATCTTTGCGGGATAAAATGGACTCCAGAGTCTTTATGTGTGGGGGAAACAGGGTGGAGGGGAGGGATTGGGATGGGATGGGTGGGATTGGGATGGTAATTTGATGATGCCTGATGATGATATACTTTTAACGAGAAATGGATTTCGTATATTTATTCCGTCTCGAGCTATGTCGGTGTGATGTGTGTCTGGTGAACCTCTTCCTATGAACAAGGAGGTAGGTGGGCAAGAAAGATCGAGGTATAGCTCAAGTAGACTCACCTCCTCACTTATAAACCTCAGTATCGTACAAGTCGAGTATATTTTATCGAGATTGTTTATTCCCTAGTCACATCAAAAAAATCGTTACACGACGCAGTATCAAAAAATTCTTAACTTCTCATTTCCTCCATCCCCCCCAATTTTTTCTATAATTACAGTACAACAAGCCCAAACGAAGTTGATCATATCATTTCCCCCCTCTCTGCCCCCGCTTCCTCC
>JPKC01003626.1:0-23441 GCA_000750925.1 Pseudogymnoascus sp. VKM F-4518 (FW-2643)
CCCCACCCACCGTCCACCCACCGTCCACCCAGGCTAGGCTAGGCTAGATTAGCGCGCTTCTAGCGCTCTTCTGGAAAGCCGCTATGATTCGGCTGTCAGGCTCGGCTTGGCGGTTGTAGTGGTTACAGGGGCTGTGGCTGGTGGGTGGATAGGAAGGGCGCGGTCGGTTATTGCCAAGTGTGCTGGGTTGTGCCAAGGGCCGGCATTACTTGATGGGCTGGGAGATCTCGGCGTGGTAGGGCGGGCGAAGGGAGGTGGGATTACCAATTGGGGATGTGCCATGGGAGGAGGGCTGACGCGGTGGGCTGGGCTGGGCTGGGCGGAAGGTGGGTGGTTAGATGGGGAGGGTGAGGGGCTGGCCAGGGGACGGGCCAAGGTCTTGATGGGGAGGGATTTAAAGGCGGAAGATGGCACGTTCTGACGGCAAGGGGTTTGAAGGGCCGGGCAATAAATGGCCAAGATTAAGGGCGGTGAGGAGGGAAGGGCTAAGGTCAAAGATGATGAGGAAGGAACAGCCAAGGTCGAAGATCTAAGACGATGAGGAAGGAGCGATCAAGTTCTAAGGTCTAAGACGTCGAGGAAGGAACAGCCAAGATCCAAGGTCTAAGGCGGCGAGGAAGGAGCGACCAAGTTCTAAGGTCCAAGATGATGAGGAAGGAGCGGCCAACTTCTAAGTGCGGTGAGGAAGGAACAGCCAAGGTCCAAGATGCAGGATGATTGGGAAGGAGCGGCCAACTTCTAAGATGGTGAGGAAGGAACAGCCAAGGGGCGAAGATCCAAGGTCTAAGACGGTGAGGAAGGAACGACCAAGTTCCAAGATCCAGGATGGTAAGGAAGGAACAGTCAAGGTCAAAGGTCCAAGATGATAGGGAAGGAACAGCCAAGGCCCAATATTGAAGACGGTGAGGAAAGAGCAGCCAAGTTCCTAGATCCAAGACGGTGAGGAAGGAGCGACCGACGAGCCTCGGTGATCACTAGCGGTATTACTAGAAGAGCATTGAGTTGGGTAAGCAAATTATATACGCATGTGCAAGTAGTCTAGAACGCATCGTATTTATCATCGTATCATGATGCATCTACTCATATCTAACGCCGCCAGCAAATAAACGAACCCCCCCCCAAGTCTAACCCCTAGCCTATGCTGAACACTGAAACATACCAAATAATCCGTTCCCAAGCAGCAAGATAATAAACGCCGCCGATGAACCATCATCCCGTCGTCCCTCGTAATATACTCCTCTCCTCCTAATATACCCTCCCCAACGGGATGAAGAAAAAAAGGGGGAGTAGCCAGCCGGCCAACCCCCTCAGCACAGAAGCGCCGCCGCCAAACCCTTACGAAACCCCCATCTCCTCATCATCCTCCTCCCCCTCCTCCCCACTCTGCATCTGCGTCGCGCTACTCCCCGCACTAAACTTCCTCGCCGACGCCCCCCCAACCCCAAACCTGCCTCCCCCAAGCCCACCCACAACCTCGAGCTCCTCGCCCCCAACGACGCGGCCCTCCATATCTATCTCCTGGCTCAGATCCACCAGCGCCAGGCGCGGCAGCTTCAGGAAGCCCTGCGTGCGCACCACGCGGCCCCAGTGCAGGAGACAGAAATTCGCGGCGCGCTTGCGGAGCCACTCCTCGTTTGCGACTCCAGCGCTGTGCCAGATGACGCAGGCGTGCTCGACGTCCATTTCCTTCGAGAGGCGGTTGACGCAGAGAAGGCGCAGGTGCGGGATGTTGTAGATGTTGGAAAGAACAAGGAGGCCCGCGACGACGTCGAGCTCGGGGACGTCGTCCATGTGGACGCTGTCGGTGTAGAGGTAGTAGAGGAATGCCTTGACGACTGGGTATGGTTCTGGGATGTGCATTTTCTTGGTGTGGAACTCGGCCATCTGGGCGTTGTAGAGGCGCGCGAAATGCGGCCAGCGTGCTTGGAGAATGAGTTTGTGGACGTGGATGGGTTGGGAGGTTGAGGCGTCCGGGGCGAGCCAGTTCTGCACGAGGACGGATCCCGAGGGGGATCCAGCTGAGGACATCGCTGCGTCATCGTCCCAGTCGTCGTCTTCACGCGAGGCGGTGACTATGAAATCTGTGCCGCTGCCGCTCTCAGGGGGCATGTTGAATAGAATCGCCAAGTCGGCACCGAGGCCACGGGAAGGCTGGGGTGTGCTACGGCCAGAGTGTCCTGAAAGTGATGTAAATGGAGTTCTGACATCTGCTCGGTTCTCTTTGGCGAGGTCGTTCCCAAGGAGTCCGTATTTGCGGAGGTCAATTTCCATAATGTCGCTTAGGTACTCTTCGAAGCCGTTCGGGCCAAGGTCGGTCGCAGCTGGGTCGGTTGGACAGCCTAGGAGCCATGCTTTCGTCCCGTCTTCATTCATCGTACAGTAATGCCAGCGGAAACCGCTCCTGAAGATCTCGCGACCTTCTGCAAGTTTCTGCCAGCGCAGGGTATCCAGGTCCAGGGATGACAACGAGCAGTCTGCAGGGGTGATAGTAACAGCCGGCGTGACGAAATCAAGAAGGTTTCCCGAAGTAAACACGTGGAAGTGCATGCCAGATCCTTGAGCTGGAATATTGGGCCCCGAAACAAACTTGAGGGATGAAACTGCGCCGGGGGCTGCTGGCGGTGACGAGTTCAATTGGAATGAAGCCGGGTTAACCTGCGCGCTGCTCGAATTTGCGGCGTAGCCAGTGCTTCCAACAGGTGCTGGGCTCGCCGCTGCACTTTGACGAGTAGATCCTTGGCGGGAAACTCTGCGATCCCAGCTGTCGTAGGCCGGAGGAGAGTCGAAAGCGGGAGTGCCTTTGAGGTCAAGCCAGTAGATATCTCCCACCTTTTCCGCATCTTCGCTGAGTCCTCCAAATACCCACATCCTGTCGCCCCAGATAAATGCTTGATGATCGAAGCGACCAACAAAGCGCCATGCCCGCGACCATGTGAATGTTTTGAGGTCGAGATAGCATATATCGTCCAAGACATAGTTGTTATGGCCAGTGATGCCGCCAACTATGAAAAGTTTGTCTTCGTGGAGCACAGCAGCGTGCCTGGCTCTTCCCTTTGGAATCGGGCCGGTCACAGCAGGCTGTGTCCAGTGCGCAGTCTTCAGGTCGAATATAATAAGATCGGAGAGGTAAGTTCGGTGCTCATTCTCACCGCCGAAAATGAGGAGTTTGTCCCCTTGGTAGAGAGTGGCAGTATGCCCTGTTTATCATTAGAACAAGTTTATGCGTAGTCCACAGAATCAGTACATACCCATTCTAACACCAGGAATGTCGCCATAATTGTCAACTGCGGTTAGATATCAGTATCATATATCACAATTATTTTCCATGATCCGAGACACCTTGGTGGGTACATGAAATGTCTTCCAGGATACAGTGGGGAACGCGTACCTAAGCTCCATTGATGGCTGACCATGTCCAGTTTCAAGACATGGTTGTAGACTTCGTCCGTATAGGCATCGAATCCACCAAATGCGTATATGTTATTTCCACCACAGTAGGTCACCGTCGCGTTCACCAAGCAGGCAGGTCTCTGGCCTAGAGTCCGAACAACCTTCGGTCGGTAATTGTCCTTTGCGGACGGTTTGACTGGTGAATTAGGCATGAGGAAAGTATTGGTTGAGGAAGCAGCTGAACCTGGAGTGAGACCGAGACCTGCATGACCGCTGGCGCCTGAGTAGATCGCCGAGCCAAATACGCCCACGTTGCCCCCGGCGGGGGTAGAAGGCTGAGCCATATTCCCAATCCTCTAGAATCCCATCGATGTCGCGAGTAATTGTTCCAATGCAATGGCTAGGGGCAGAGCCAGATATCTTCTGAGGCGGTTGTGAGGTGAGTGAGGAAAGAGCACAAGAGAAAATGGCAGTGGTAATGGTTCAAAGAACGCTCCTGAACGCGGAATGAATTTCTATGGCCTTATCGGAACTGTGGCGCGATCAACGATTGGGCGTTGCTCACGTGTAAATCGATTGTGGTTGTTGACTAATCAACAGCACGTGAATTTATTGCACGTGATTTATGAACCCTGCTACCTGCCTTGGACGGAACTTGGTGGGGTCCAAGCTTCTTGTCGCAAGCGAATGACGTTGCCTTGCAAGTTGCCAAGTTGGAGTTGACGTCCCCAAAGAACACACGACAACTTTCAAATATTCCTCAACCACAACAGCTGCAAAGTCCAAAGGTAATTACTGTGCGTGAAGCTCTACATTACTGTCACTAACTGATCTTTTGTAGGGGTAAGCCTCTCCCTTGACGAATAGCTATTACGCGACCCTTTGCGATACTCTCATTACAGCATTGACTCTATAACCTCCAGAAAAGAAACGCATACAATATTGTCAAGCTTCAACAACTTCCAAGATGACGCTCTACTACAGTCTCGTGGGTTTTCCGCACGCCCTGGGCCTATGATTCGCCTTGCTAATGACTGTGCAGGTCTTCATGCTACTTGTAGCAGAGATGGGGCTCTTCGTCCTTCTCATCGTGCCCCTCCCGTTCAACTGGAGACTCAAGGTAAGATACCACTATAATTCCCCCAGTGCTGCCAGCTGCTGACAAACAAACAGCTCTATACTTTCATTTCCGGTTCGTGTGCTCTAGGCCTTCGAAAAAACCCTGGACCAGTACTAACATCCTCGAAGAAAGTCCTGTCATAGCCAAAGTACAATACGGTTTGAAGATAACGTTTATCTTCATCCTTATCCTGTTCTTAGACAGCGTATGTCTCCCAGAGCATTGTTATCATAAGGAAATTCTTGGTACTGACCATTCTAGGTAAACCGTGTGTACCGAGTCCAAGTTGAACTCGCCCTGGCAACTGAGCAATCGCAAACTGGGTATGTGTCCTTATATCCATATTACAGGTATAGTACTAACCACAGTTAGTAGAGCGGTCCTCGGACATGAGCGCATGGAAGTTCAGGCCCGCAAGTTCTACTCTCAGCGCAACATGTACCTCTGTGGCTTCACGCTGTTCCTGTCTCTGATTCTCAACCGCACATACCTGATGGTAAGCACTCCCCTTGCTCCACACCTCTAAATATCTCTAACACATCTGCAGATCATGGAGACCCTGAGACTCGAGACCAAGCTCAAGCAATACCAAGGTGACGCAAGGGCCAGCGGCAAGGACGCCCAGAAGCTCGAGGAGGCTGGCGGTATCAACGAGATCGGAAACCTGAAGAAGAAGCTCGCCCAGAAGGAGCAGGACCTCGAGAACCTGAAGAAGCAGTCTGCCGGTCTAACCCGGGAGTACAATGAGCTCAGCGACAAGTACGCTTCTACACAGTCTACCGAGACCCTGCCAAAGAAGGATAGGTAAACTGTGCAAGTATGTGCAAACTAAATAAATATAGCCCTGGGAGCGGCCGAAACTAGGGTGTTGAGGGAAGGGATGGCCATGGATACATGGAAGAAGTAGAAGGCACGGTGAGAGAGAGCCTTGTGAATAAAACATAAATTGGAGTAGGGATATAAGCTGTGGACAAGCAGGGAAAAGGACAAGCTTTTTGTTCCTCTTGTCACCAATGCTTGTGGGTACATGTACACGAGAAAGATATTTTGGGGATTAGCGGTCACAATGCATTGATATTTGGAAAAATTCTTGCTCAGTTGATTTGCAAACAATGTGTCCATTTTATTTGGATGTTGAATTGCAGTAACTGTTGACTCGTCACCCCGTGTGATTCAGGCACTTGGTATACCGATCCATGCCCATTTCCACCAGCAAAACCATGCTTTGCAAAATGAAACCTATTATCCTCCACGCAAATAACTCCGTGAATAATGTTCCTGGATATAACGCTGAAAAGACGCCGTGGTTCTGTCATTGTTGTCCAAAAACATTGTAATATTAACTGGGGGGTCGGTGACAGTCAAAACCTCTTCCTTTCGACGGAGGTGCCATGGCACATGGATTGAAATCTCGGCGCCTTAAAGAACAAAAAAGACGCCTGGATAGTAGTCGGCACCAGCCATTGAAATCTGCGACTTTAGCCAGCAGTTGACACCCGTCATTGAGACGTGCTCAAGCTTTTTCTCTCATTGGCTTTCCGTGTCCGTGGGCACTGTTGCCGTTTTACTTTCTCTTCTTCGTTGTAGACACGAAAACGACGTCCTCATCTTCGTTTTCGAACTTGATAGATGCCTTTCGCTTCCCTTGGCTGTTTGTTCCATCCGCTGTCCTTGATGTGGCTGCCTGGGATGCGGCCTGACCTCCACGTTAGTTACTCATCACCATGACGGTAATGGCGGGGCGTCTTAGGAGTCTGCACATACCATTCCCTCAGAGTGCTTCTGCATGGCCAGTTTCCGAATCTCATGTCCATTCAGCTCATTGAAGTCTTTATGCTGCTTTCTCGCGAGGTCCCAAACTTCGTCGAATGTGAGGTCCTCAAATACCCTTGAAGTATGGGACATGGACGACGATGACGAGCCACCCCCACCATCTGCATGTATCATTCCATTGGCATGCTTCTGCCTTGCTAACTTCTCAATCTCATCTCCGTTCACCTCATCGAAACATTTATACTGCTTCCTCGCAAGGTCCCGAACCTCAGCGAACTTGAGCTCCTCGAAGGCCCTTGAAGGGCGGCCCAAGGAAAATGGACTTGGGGACTTGGCGCTGCTCGGAATTGCCTGGAGATGGTTCTCGCCATTATCAACGCTTTCCCGCATTTGCACTATAGTTTGAATAGGGGCGGTGGTAATGGTGACACCGGACAAGTCTGCAGATTCTGGTTGGGCGGCCTGAACAGGCTGTGGTAACCGCGTAGGCTGTTCTTGATTAGGCTTTTGCATCGGGGAGGGCACGAGGGTAGTTGGCAATGCTCGAAATAGACCCTCCCTAGGTCCCTGGTCAGTCTCCGGGGACTTCTCAAACAGTAACTTCTGAAGATCAGCTTTAGATGCCTCATTAGCTCGGTTCTAAATGGTTGGTTTAAAGAATTTATTGTACCTCTTGATCGATATTTAAATTGAAATACGGCGATGGGATGGTCCCATCCGTTGATAAAAGTTGACTGCCAAGGGGCCGCCGCCGCATTAGTGATGGGTGTGTCCGTGTAACTGTGGTGAACGATCAGCATATATTCCTAACATGATACCAATGTATCTTGCCTAATGCCTAATGACAGGCCCTTATTTGCAGCAAGTTTGTCTGTCGCAAATGTCGTTGTTGGTCTGTCTTTGATGATAGTTAGCAGGAATACGTAGGTCGTATTTGAGGTTGAGAGTTTTGGTGGAATAGATCTTCTGGGACACTCATATACACTCACGAACTATAAGGTCATCGAACGTTCTGTTTCCTTTTCTCTCTCCCAGTAAGACTCGTATCTGCAAAGTACCGATACTGTCCATCTTTGATTTCTCCGCTTCAGATAGACCATAGCTCTGGTCATCGCCTGGAAGTATTCTCAACTTGGCAAACCAAAAATCCCTAAATACTGGACCTCGTTTGTCGGTACCGGTATACCCTTTAAACGCAGTTTCCCAGAATCCCCTATTTTCCAAATCTAGGGGCCCGCAGCTCTTCCCCGAATTGTCATCAGTACCTTGAATCTCGTATCTAAACATTATCCTATAAGGGCCGTGTAAATAAGGTGCCTCGACGCGGAACTTGAACCAGAAGGACCCGCCACGTGGAGGAGCCTCGATATAGTTCGAAACCACAACGGAAGAAGGCGACTCCAGATCCTTAACAATATCTGGTTCAGCATCGGCGTACTCAGGGAGTTGCCCTTGGTCATTGTGAACAGTAACAGAGATGCCTGGAAGAGAAGAGAGGACCGCCATCTTCGATCTGCTGAAGTCAGCAATGAATAGATAGTTAATGTCCAAATAAGAGTGAAGTGAAGTACCGTCAAAATAGTACCCTTGGCCAATTGTTCCGGTCAATGTGTCTATCAATGCATGAATTCGAAGTGGACTGGTTGTATATAAGCCCTGTGCAGTTTATTTTGGCCCCAAATGTATTTGATGGAGCCCCAGGTACTATATAGTGTGAGAATCACTGGGGAAGATGAATGCGGGGTAGAGAGAGCTGGTAATGGAGCCTTGAAGGAGATGAAATCAAGCAAGGTAGATGAAGGCAGGTAAGATCGACCAAGTAAAAGGCTTCGAAGTTTACGGTTGTAATGTGAGCGATAAAGACTCGCAGAGCGAGTTTCTTTCCACAGGTGAATTAATGATTCCTCAAGATTTACTGCCCAAAATATCTCGCCAAAGTAGTAGTGTAACTTGTCGGTTATTTCGCGAAGTGACAACAACAAACAGGGACGAATGCACGAAACAGCTGCCGTTTGCTTACCGACACCCAACAAGAACAATGGAGGGCACAAAGCGTTTTCTAAACTCAGTTCCAATTTACCTGAAGGAATTAAACATGCACATAAGATAAACAGAGACTACTATATAATACCGCACTGAGAGGTATATTCCAGCGGTCAAACGAATCAAATATGAATTCAAAATAAGGAGGGATATTCAAGTTTAGAAAACCCAACTATCAGTGAATTCCTGCAACGAATTTCACTATAACGAAATGCTATCCCTCACAAAAGTTACCACTTGGTCTTTATCCGGCTCGAGCCGCGTCACCCCCTTACTTTATAGTTTATGACCCAACGAAAGCATTGCGTTCTCTCATTATATCGTGGTTTCAACGCGTCCTCCAGAAGATAAAAAACCCGAGAACTGAAGTATAAAACACAAATATTCGCTATTCATTGCAGCCCATTTGCTCTTCGTGTATCAGTTATTGTCTAGATAGAAGATCTCATACCAACACTCTTCCCATATATGCATATGTCCTGAGAGAAAACTGCGTAGTCCGTGACACGTCCCATGGTCATGATACCTGGAAATAACGCCGTATATCAATATCCCAAATCGTTTCCCCCAACCTGAGGTATTGATCCTCGAAGTTTTACATCTATCTCCATACATCTATCTCCATAAATCATTTCATGAATGGTTTTCGAACCTCGTTCTTTTAGGGTCTGGACCAGCGTCGGGAAGATCACTACGTCCAGTATCTGCAGAAGTCTGGTCAATAGGCTCTGCCGGCACCATTGGTGGGCTGCCAGAGTACGCAAAAACAGGATCATCCCATATATCCCTCGGTGCCGTGGCACTCGCTGGCGTCCCTCTATGGCGCGGACTATTTGGGAGAAACATGGGATTGTCGGCAATTCCGAAGCGGTAATAAGGGTGTATAAGGTCGTTGCTAAAATCGAGACAGACATTTTGATTCAATGTCGGCTGGACCGGCGTTTCGGGATCCGGC
Source organism: Pseudogymnoascus sp. VKM F-4518 (FW-2643) (assembly GCA_000750925.1). Taxonomy (NCBI): domain Eukaryota; kingdom Fungi; phylum Ascomycota; class Leotiomycetes; order Thelebolales; family Thelebolaceae; genus Pseudogymnoascus; species Pseudogymnoascus sp. VKM F-4518 (FW-2643). Next base: position 9,282 of record JPKC01003626.1, read on the forward strand.
TGTAGCATATTTGATGTGGCGAATCCGCTGGAGTGGTTTAGCGTTTGGGAGGTAAGTGGGCTTCCGGAACCGAATATGTTGTCCTTGAAGCTAAGGAGTCTCGAGAAAGGAGAACCCGAGTGCTGTAGGCCGCCGCTGGATAGTTGCGGTGCTGTTGCGTATGCGGAGCTAACATTGCTCTGTCCATCAACTCCGCCGGTGCTGCTACTCGGCTCTGATGTTGACACAGGTTGTAGCAGCGGCGCCGTGGCTGTGAGGATATCACGTATATTCTGTGCTCTCACCCTTTCTCCGTCCCGACCGCAGGACACCATATGCTCAAGGAGTTCAAGACAAGTGTGTGTTGATTGTTTTGCCGCAAGCTCAAATTTAGTTGTCACTGCCGTCCCATGCTTCTCCTTCGCATCCCTGAGCTCCAACAGGCCATACATCAACATTAGCCCGCATTGCCAAACGGTGTATACATGCGCCCCCGGATTGATGTCAAGCACCAGAAGGTACTGCCTGAAGTGTGAGAGCAACAGGAGAGTTTGAATATTAACTTCCATGCACTTCAATAGCGATGCTTGGCTCTGATCTGTTTGTGGTTTAAACGAGAGGGCAGGCCGATGAATCACCAGTCGTGCATATAAATACACGAGCTGTATGAACACAACTTCTGGCGCACCTTGGCCAAGGTCTGCTAGGGCTTCCTCCGGCGACATCAAGGCCATATCGGCGAAGCTGACTTGGAGATGGTCTGGGAGTACGTTTGCCCATTGGTCCAAAAGGCGATCAAGGGACCTAATCTTTGCAGGTGTCCCTCTGCGGTTTGTTGTTGTATACAGTATTTCTAGGGTTTGAGCCAATATTCGGGCTACTTTGACTAATGCCACAAAAGCCATCATGCCCGTTGGTTCTCCGGGTAGTGCTGCCACGTAACCCTCCGCTGAAACAAGATCGTCATCAACTTCCGATGGCCCGTCTGCATCAATGTCTTGGTCACGAAGGGATTTTGGTGATCCGGCTATGGTTGACAAAAAACTAGACAGGGTATTAGAGCAAGGACTTAAGTGGCAACATGTCGGCACATACCTGTCAAGGATATAACAGACCCAAAAGATCCTCTTGCGAATCTCAGTTGTAACGGGGTTAAAATCGAACCTCCTAGAGTATCGGTGTAGACCAAGCTCTAATGATAGCTTGACAATGCTTCCGGTAGTCTGGAGGGCCAAGCTCCTCTTGCCAGTAAAGACATACCAAAGAGCCTGAAGTTCCAAGAACTGCACAGTTCGAAGCGTTCCCAGCTTTATAACAGCATCGTAGTAGCTCATCGCTTTCTCGAAGTAAATCGTATCATCACCACTGCTCCGGACATGAGGACCATCATCACCACTGCCGCTTGTGAGTTGTATCTGGCGGCTCCCAAGGGCCAGTACCATGTATAATATGCCAAATATCTCTGCAGGGATATCTACATCTGGTTCAGTTTGTTGCTTGAAGTACATCAGCTCGAGATTTCTCATGAAAGTTGGCCGATGTAATATGGGGAAAATATATCTCCAAAACTCGAACCACGCCTCGCAGCACTTGAGTGCCGTTTCATAAGGCGGTAATTCCTGAAGAAAATCTTTCCTCAATTGGGTCGGATACACTTTGTATTCGACACTGTGGTCGTCTGTTTCCACTTTCAGAAGGTCATGGCCGATTTTCCACTGGGCGTTGCTTTTGAAAGTGGAAAACCTTTGCTCCGCCATGCCAACAAAGAATATCCCAGAGGACGAACCGATATACCTGCCAACGCCGCCTCTGTCAGAATTCATCCGCCCAACTTCACGGCATATCGAGTCATCCACGGTGATGGCCCTTGGCTTTGCTCTATTATCTCGCCGGCCAGAGCTGGTCAAACCTAGAGCACGTGGTGGGTGGTGATCTGGGTTTTTTGGCGACTGTGCATGGGACACCGATCTGCTTCGCATGGCCAATTCCAACTCTTGGATTTTGGCCTCCTTTGCAGCATTCTCGGCTCTCATTTTTTGAGCTTCTCCCTCAACGATCCGGAGACGCTCCTCGATGGATTCCGTATAGCTTCTTGGGTAGCTCTTTCTGGTCAATTTGACCATAGTCAAGCATTCCAGTCCCGCCGCCTGGCACCTCCCGCAAGTGGGAATAATTCCATCGCAGCGGACCTTTTTCATCCGACATCTGTCGCAAGCCTGAATGGCTCTTCCAGACCCAGTGACGGCTGGACCATCGCTGGACGAGCCTTGGCCGGCCTGGCCGCTTTCGGAAACTTCCCTTTGATCATCCATTTCTAATCCGCGCTTCTACTGGCGCATAGAATAGTCAAGGTTCTGATAACATTATAGCTTAGGTCGGCGCATTATTGACGCTAGTAATCGACTGTTTATAGCATATTCCGCGTACCAATGACGACGGCAAATTCTCAATCCAGTACGGTAGCTGGTACCTAGAACAACTGCAAACTGACAGCAGAAACTATATCGTCTTGCGAATTTGTTCTATTCAATCATTGGAGATATACGTCGGCAGGAAGTCGGCACTGAAGTCATGGCGGGATGAAAGGCGGGATATGTAGCGGGCAGCCAACAGTGGATCCTACGTCCCACATCTGGCCCCACTTATATGGTAAGGCTGCTCTAATACTGCTGACTAATCACGGATGGAAGGACATGAGAACTCATGCAACCTTACGGACAATTAATTTTTGTTCGAAATAATATGGTAGCTTCAGCTTTTTGGTATTTTCAGCTTCTATCTACTATGTTTCCATCTCTAAAATTTATCTCCAATCCTCTCCAAGGACCTCTTTCCTTCCACTTCGGTGGTCTTTCCCCTTACCTTTCAAATCCATGATGAATCCAAAAGTTGCCATTTATGGGATTGATCTTCTCAAAAATAGTGGCATTGCGCATTATATCCCAACTAATAGTTCTATGATATCACATCAAGGACCAGCCTTATGATGCGTAAAACTCTGGGTCTCGTGTTCCAAGATCCCACCTATTTCTCTTCCTCTTCCTCTTCATCCTCTTCTCCTTCCCAAGCATCACTTCCACAGAATCCATATTGTCTTGCAATATAACACTCAGGACAAAGTCGTCTTTCGGCTTTCGTCTTACCGGTATCCACGACCTTATGCCCCTGTTGTCCTACATATCCGCAGGTTTTGACTGTACTCGGTTTTCTGCAGCCGCATCTAAAGATGAGGGTGATCCGTTCGCACATTGTGAAAGATCGAGCAGACCTTGGGTCAACCGGGGTAGCAGACTGTGTAGGAGGTTTGAGGAAGGTCTACCGAGCTTGGGCAGGTGAAGTGGTAGGGCTCTGTGATTTGTTAGTCAAACTATAGAGAGAAATTTAATTCTGAATGCGAGGTTACTCTGATATTTATATATTCTCAGTTATGGTGAACAGCTAGTTTAACAAAGAATATCCTAGTATCGAGTATTGAAGGTGAGACTGAATCGACCTATGGTGACAATGGTGAATGGACCATATAACAAAGACCATATTGTGTCGAGTATTTAAAACATGCCTTTGATGGAGGTCATTCATGTCAGAAGTGTCCCAAAACCTAATGCCAATAACGGTGTTTCGTCTTCGGTTTTTGGCGACCCTAGCCAACCTCTGGACATGCAGCCAACAACGGCTTTCAGTTTTCAGTTTTTGGCTTTTGGTGATGATAGTCAACCCCTGCTCAACCTCTGGCCACCCCCCCGGTCAACCTATGGCCACTTAAAAATAGCTTCAGGTCACAATCAACATAATTGGGCGCTAACCACAGATGAGGCTTGGTAATAACCACACAGACGTCGAGGGCCCCCCAGATATTAAGGGCCACCCAAAAGTAGCTTCTGGCAGCCTTGGCGCAAGAAGCTGATTCCGACTCCCCTTCAGAAAAGCCGATCCAAGCTCTCAACCTTCCACCCCTTCTCCCTCGGTGTATGCCATTCCAACCCCGGGCCCGCACTTCCCCATCCCCTCTTCTCATCCTGCCTCGCATTCCAACTTCCATTACACTCTTCATATGGCGATCTTCCATTAATCATGCCGTCGAGGCCTTCAATGCCATCTTCCTCGAGCCAGTATGTAACTCGCGACCCGATCGTTCCCACGAATCCCCCGGCGTCGAACCTGGCCGTGACCCGGACTTTATCCGGACTCGACCAGTCTTCACACGCTATCTTCCACCGCGGCTTCAGCCTTGCGAGGTCAATCCTCGCCTGGGCAGCCTGTCTTGCTTCTCTCAATCCCGTGGTTGGTCCAGATAAGGATTCCCCGTTCGCTCCATGCCCACTGGCACCGCTTGTGCTACTCGACATTGAAGTCTCGGATCCTTTCCTCCGTCCTGGTAGCATCTGCCCGCTCCTTCCATTCGGACCAAAAGATGGGGCTACCAACGGAGTATCGAAACCCCTACTCGGCCGACAGGTGCGTTGTAGGATTCCGTCATAATCTCTTGGGGCTCTCAACCTCCTCAATTCTGGGAATCCACCCGCATCAATGGCTTTGGCGAGGATATAGTTTGCGTCGTTCCGGTTCAGCTCCGAGGAGTGAGGTGAGGATGGTATATCCCAGTGCAGGAACTTCAACCTGGGTGACGCGATGTAAGGGTGTAGGAACACGGTTGTCCCCTCCGGGAGAACGAGTGGTGTGGGCGAAAAGAGGGAGACTCGGGACAGTGAGGGTAGAGATGAGAGGATCCGCGCAATGGCCAGAACGGACATTACGTCGGGTGGAAGCAACGATAGTGTTAGAGATGAGAGCGTGGCGGAAAGTGGAGCTCTCGTCAGGTCGATGAGAGTTTGAGCAGTAGCGGTCGAGATGATTGAGAGGTGGAGTGAGGCTAGCGGTGGTAGATGCATTATAAAATCCGGCGGCGGTGATAAGGAGGAGAGCGCCAGGTGACGGAGGGAGGGAAGATGGCTCCAAAGTGGTTCGAGCACCGAAGCATCAAAGGCACTGGTCGGCCTACAGTGTATTGCTAGGGTACGGAGGAAGTCCCATCCGGAATGGTGGGATATGAACGCCTGAGCTTGATCGGATAGTGGAACTCCATATCCACTAACTGATCTGGCGTAGGAAGTCTGGAACGACGGCTGTCCATCGATATTCCAAATCTGCTCGGCGAGCCTCGTTCTGGTGCTCAGCGCATGAGAGATGCGTGAGGAATCATAGTCATAATGGGGATAAAACCCAACAAGCCTTTCGAGGTTAGGGCAGGCCATAACAATCGACGCCACAATATCGTCGTATAGCAGCTGGTCTTTCTTCGAGCTTGCTGCGCCTGCCTCTATGTGCGAGGGTACTCGTATCGTCTTCACCAATTCTGCCAGTCCAGGGTTCGCCCGCAATGTCCTCCGTAGGAGCTTTAGCCGTGTTCCATACTTTACCCTGAACCGCTTTTTGATATGGTTCATAGAGTCCGATCCCGTAATTATGATGGTCTCGTACATCACTTTCCTTGCAGGACCCATAAATTGGCGATTTGAGAGCGCGAGGCTGCATACATCTCGGAGATAACAAGTTGGGCATGTTCTCTTCTTCTCGTTCGCCTCCAGATGCACGGTCCTGATCTCCGCAATTATCAGTGATATTATTTCCTCTGGCAAACGTCGTAACGCTGATTCGGAATAGTAATCCGTAGTATTATCGAAGGCGTCGAAAATATTCAACCTCTGTGGCCGTAACTTCTGTGGCCGCATCAATCCTCCTATTCCCATCTTTTGTACATTCCCATCCCCATTACTCATTTCGTTGTAGCCGTAACCCAGTGATGATTTCCTCGGCGGATCTGACCTCTGTGCGAACGTCGACCTCTTGGGACTCGAACTGGCAGCATTTTGTGTGTCTGTGGACTTTTTCGAGCTGCTTCGCCCACTCGCCCAGTTCACTGCCCGCCACCCAGTCGTTGCCGCCGATGAAGCTGTGGAAGGTCGCATACCGTAGCTGTCGCTGCTGTCTGACCTGCGAGGGAGATGCGGTTCCATGCCTGGCTCCGTCTCGTCCTCATGCGCTTTTGTCGGTTCTGCCTTTGCGTACCAGCTCGAAGTCTCTGTCCGGGCGATGAAGTCGATTTCGTCCTGCGTTAATTTATATGCCGGGGAAGCATCGGAGCCGCGACTTGTTGCCAATGCGCCATGCGACATGGAGCGGGTTGAAGTTGACGCTGGCAAGGGGCTTCGGTTGCCATCTGTGGCGGCTGAGGCTCGCCTGCTATTGAACCAGCCGTGTCAGCCATTCTGATCCAAATAGGGATGCGCAAGGCGCCTGCGGGGTTTATTGATTTATTGATTCGTGAGAATACTGCACGTCGAGGCTGATAGCGCAGGGTGGACAGGGGCGCACGTTTTTGGAAACGGCAAGGCTGACAGGGTGGAGGTGAATTCACTTACGCCTCGGCGATTCTATCATCCTCATTGGTACCGTTTATATCATAGGTCGTCGACGGCGCAGATGGCGCTCGGCGCCGTGGGGTTTCCATTGACATTTCCTCCTGGTATGGTTTATCGAGAGGTTGAAGCGCATTGGCGTCCCATAGTTTGGCCCAAGCTTCAAAAGTGCGATTCGTATAAACCGTTGATGTCTAGCTCGGTCTGAACGTCCGTCTTACCCGCAACCACCAAGCTCCCACTGGTGAACGATTGATGCTCGAGTTGACATGAGATGAGACGAACAGGTGCACATTGGGACACACGTGAGGGGAAGCGGTCGGCAGTTAGGAGTTAAAAACGATCTTCATACGAATGATACCATGCTTGGTGAACATTGTTGCTTGATGTGCGGTGAGTGGGTGGATACTTGTGGGTTTCTCCGCTCGCGTTCCAACCTTCCTTCGCGATTGCCCCTTTTGAACTTATGGTTAATTCAATAACCGCGCATTCCCGTATTGTTCAGCAACGTTGTTTCTACCAAGGCCTGCTATAAGCGCCCTCCTTGACATATGTGGCCTTTTATCTAATAGTGTGGCACGATTTCACAACCTCTTCAATGCCCAACTCCCGGTATCTTCGGAAAGACATTGTACAAACGGCACACCATGTTTATAAGCCTTTTCCTCGGCACATAGTGAGCCCGTATTGTACGACAAAGTCATAGAGTTACATGGGTGGGGTGTGTAAATACGGTTATAATGGTTGCGTTACATCGTGCTTTACTCGTGCCGCCCAAAATTCTGGGGAGGGACCATGGATCATGCCGGTTCCTCATTTACAATCACGATGCCGATTTCGTTACTTCCGAAAGACCAAACCAAACAAATACTGTGTTGAATTCTCATTAACGTTCTATTTTAATAGGAACGCGCTGGCTATTGCTTCATAGCAACGTGGGTATACGTATTCCAAACTTGATAAACGCCTTTAAACAGATCCCTTTTTCCATCACCCTCCAGCCAGCCCCTTTTCCAAGGCTTGGCTTCATCCGATGACCCTCTCCCAGTTTTAGGTAAGAATAGTTTATAGGAAAATTTTGGATTATTGATATTCGTGTGTCGGTGTAAAAAAACGGAATCACATCCCCTCACATGGGACGACTTAGGCGGCAGTAGGATCAAAGCGTATGGCGGTATTGATCCGATCAATCTCGGCAGTCAGCAGGCCCATGCCACGTTCCACAACGGAAAGTATTTTCTTTAGCTCGTCCAGTGCCGTGTCGTTATGGTTGTAAAAGACCCCGTCGATGCTACTCCTCCAGTGCGAGGTTGTGTTGTGGCTGTGTTGGAAGCTGTCAACATCATAATCCGCCATTGGTTTGGATATGATAGATGAAGATGGATTCTGGCCAAGCGCCGCCTCGACGAAGCGTTCATCAAACGAGCGCTTTCTTCCAGATGGGTCATCAAGGTCAAAATGTCCGTGGTTGACGAAATCCGGCCCTGCCGAATACTCATCATAACCCAGTGCGGTTGCACGTAGAATAGCCAATTCCAGGCCCGGCATTCCCTGGAGTTCCTCAGCTATCCATTTTGCGCCATGGGGCTTGGAAACTTCAGGTCCCAGTCCGATCCATAGTGGAACGGCATCCCCATTCCTGACCTTCAGGTACACTTCGCTCAAATAAAGCTCTTTGAGAGAAGAGGCGCACTTCTTGACCATCTTAAGAAGAGAGTCTGCCTCCACATCGACGCGGTTCAGTTCTAGGCAGCGGAGGTTACCGAGGTTGCTGCTTCCATTGGTATCTTGATACGGCAAAGATTGCATCCGCCAACTCTGTAAATCTCCTTGAAAGCCCAATTCATGCTGACGAACTGAAGTATTCCTTTTGCTATTCCAGCCAATGATACATAGGCTTTCCAGATTAGTCGCCTCGGTAATAAGCCTCCAAAGAGCTGCCGAAAACCTATGTTGGCTGGTGCCGCTGTTTTCTTGGCGCTTAAGAGAGAGGACAAGATGCTTTAAAGGCTTGAATACCTTAATAGCATTCTGCAAGTCTATGGGATTTTGATACACGTCGAGCAGTGTTGTATCAGACAAGTGGCTTAGTACCATGGTTTCGATGGGAGCTGACTCTTCTGAGCGGTTGGCAAGGCACTCTGCAGCTGTTGCAAAAAGCATGGTGCCTGATCGGCTTGCTTGGCCTACAAATTGGAATGGCAGGTTGAGTTTAAAGCAACTTGCTTTATGTGCTGTATCAAGCATTGTGGTCACGGCGTTCTTAAAGTCGCTTTCATCAAATGATGCAGGACCCATGCAGTATCGACGAAGGGAGTCAAAGACGTCATTCATCTCGGGAAATTTGTCTACGATGGAGGCGAATGCATTTTGTAGGCGTAGGATTTCATCTGAAGTCCAAAGGTCAGCAACCGCCTGATGGAATGCATAGTTCAAGTACGTGGAAAAGTGTCCCGCGGATTAATGTGGCACACGACACTGCCCATTCGGCTCGTATGATTCCTGGTGGTTGACAAGTAAAGACTTACCGTCGTCACGTATAATCGTGAGATCGACATAGATGGCATCGCAGAATTCTGCTGCTCCTGCAAGGTACTTCAAGTCTAGAGGCTTTCCTTTCCTTTCAAGGCGAGAGAAATCTAACTGAACGGTCTTGAGAAGGTCCTCCCGAAGCAACTCGTTGAAGACCTTGCACACCAAGCGAAATGGCAGTATATCATTTTTGGAACTTGGATTCAAAGCAATCAATGCCCCAAGAATCCCTCTGAGTATTTCTGGAGGAAGCTTGTCCATGGCGGCTTATGAAGAGCCAAATCAGACGGTGGGGCAATAGGTGGTGAGGTTGACCTTGACCTCAACGGGCGCCCTTGTCCAGACTGGATGCGATAAGGGATAGGAACAATATTGTTCCGCAGTAGTGTATAAAGAGGGGCCTATGGAGTCGGGCGCGTATGTATTGTTACCAGCAATTTAAGCTACTGGGATATCTTTCTCTGGACCTATCTCTTGAGTAACTGGTGGCTTAATGAACGGCCACAATATGGCAACTCTAGCTTTGAGTGGCTGAAAGCCTTTGTTTTAATTATAGTTTGCAGTCACACTGCCGTTATGCATAGTTCCCCTTCGGACTTTTGGGCAGCCCGAGTACCGCAGCTACGTATCTCAAATTCCATCGATGGAGATGCGCTGAGATCCACATTTACTCGGATATTACAATGACGCAGCAAGGCTTCCTGCCGTGATGATCCCAACGTGGACCTTCCCGAGGAATGGGGTTTTGAACCACCGAGAAAATGCTCGACACGGCTTCTGTGATTACCCGGCGAATCGGGACAGGCTGACTGAGGGCGTGTCTTATCACTGGTATGAATAATGGAGCCACATCGACACACCGTGATGGTGATGGCCGCCCATGCCTGTAGGCGCGTATATTATTGAAAGCGTGCAGGGGAGGTGCCTAATCCACGGACAACACAGCCTCTTTGGTTAGGGAGAAAATTGACGAAGGCGGACAATCACCAGAAGGGGGAATCCATTTTTGGCACCCTGAACTGAACGCTGGCTATCCATTTCGACCAATTCACTGCCGGAAAGGCGCCATTTTCTGTGCGCCAATTGGCAATTCCACCTTCAACTCCTTAGCTCCCAACAGGCGGGGCGCAATCCCTATGAAAATCAATATGGAAAGCGTGCCAGGGGTGCGAACATCACAATTGACGAGTGTGCAGTTTTCACTCCGTGTCGATCACCCCCTCCTGCGTTCGACTACCAGAAATATCACAAGTGACGCCTTGCTGACTTTATTTGAAGCCAGTCCACGTTTACCCACCCACTTTACTGAGTACAGCCCACCTCACTATTTGCGGGCACGCACAACATAGGGGCATGAGACGACTCAGTTTTTGAGATCTGACTGCTGGAGAAAGGGGTCTGTCAAGGTGGAGTTTATTGATGCGGTTTCAGGCGTGGCCCTGCTGATTTGAGGCTTTGACAACAGATCGTCGTGTGTTTACAGTACTTTGTGGGAAAATAGTTCCTTGACAACGACAACAACACGACCACGCCACCAAGCGGGTCAGGGCAGGCGTCTTAGCGCGCGCGACCATGCCAGGTATGGGCCATCTTTTCAGCTGGACTGGTTTCTCCTCGTGGAGCCTACACCGAGTTGACATCTTTGCTCCCGCTCTTTGTGGCCATACGCAACACAGATGAGCACGGAGTAATTGCCCACTCGTACTCTATGTATTACAGGCGGTCAAGGCTTACATCGTGCATAGTGTGTGTCCTTGCATATTGACATTATGGGCTCTGTAACCGATCCCACTGCTGATGCAACATGGTCAGCCCCTACGATTATTTCCTCTCTGGGCACAAATCAGACACTCGAACCAGGCCTCCGCATGGCTGTGCGTGCTGTATCGTGCTGTATCATGCTGTGCTCGCTGAATGTGTTACTCTGATACCCTGCTACTACCCTGATATCAACGGATGCATGAATAGTTTTGGATCTTCTGAGGTACAGTACATACAAAGCAACGGACAGCACATCCCGTATGTAGAGCAGACAGATATGAAGAGTATTGATATTACTAAAATACGACAAATTCTGTAATGTGCAGCAGAAAGAGAAAGACATTTGAAAAGAGTACATGCAGATGTCTTAAAAACACGAGAAATATGTATATGTAGTTTTGTACCTGTTCCTTTTATGAACCCATCGACCCATACCTCACTATCTACTATCCCCGGGGCCTCCGACATAGCCCTCTCTATTCCCCTCTCTTTCCAAGTGCCGTTCTCCTAATCTTTTCCCTTCACGATTTTTTGAAAAGCCAGCTCGAGTATTCGCATAGGATTTTATTCGTGGTTATATGGCTTGAGTATTGCGATAACTTGACGCGAGCATTAACTAATACTTGGACCGCCGCATTCGTTTAATCGTTAATCACCCAGGTCACCTTTTTGAAACACGAGCCATCCCGATAGCTAGGCAGGCACAATCTCGTCCAAGCAAGGCAGTTCAGAACACTCTTGTTTGCCACAACCTATGCTTCTCTGCAGGACGGAGGAGCTTTGTATCTTGGAACTCTACTCAAATATTATTCTACGGCCTTCAAGCATGCTCAATTGAAGGCTCTTCGCTCGCTTTGGTTGCATTTGTGTCGCCCCGGATATGGAGGTCTTGACAGGAGCTGCCAGTTCAGCCTTGCCACGCTCACATTCCTCGTCCAACTTGCCAACCCGCCAGTCCAGCGAATTCAAACACACTCGATCTACTCGTGATTCTGAAGAATTACCTCGATCTGCCAGCTTCACCTTCCTGCCCGGTCTCGACGTCGACACCTTCAAGCTCAACGATTACTTCGACGCCGAAATAGCTGTTGAGCCTTTCAAGCTCCCCCGGACATCCTCGGAAGCCACCGTTACTGGCAAAGGTCACTCGAAACATGGGGGAAGTCAAACTCAACTGCAAGAGCCACAGGCATCCGATAAACGCAAATCCACAGTGTCGGGGTGGGTTTCGAGGGTCAGAGGGAGCCCCGAACGGACCATATCGTTACCTTGGAAGGCACCCACGGACCGAACTACACAGTCACGTCCTATACCGATAAGAACTTCCTCGACGAGGTCGAAAGCGTCGCTATCGCGTGCTCAATTTGACGACTCAAGCTCCTCTAGATCGTCCTCCAGGTCGCCTTCCCCAAGCAAGAAACTAGTCTCCGATCTTATGGGTCACAGCCCTGACAATCATTCTACACCTCCAAGCTCTGTATCATCCACAAGCCCGAAGCAATCTATAGCTGCCTTATCGATACGATCTGGGTTATCAAAGGCCAAAAATCGATCTGAGAGCCCAGGGGCGGGACTAGTGAGGAGAGGCACTCAGCTACTCAAGCGGTCGAAGAAGATTCAGAGCAGCACCTTTGACGACGGCAGCTCTCGATTTTCAAACACGTCCAACAACAGCCTGGGGGGAATATCTACCCTGAACATAAATGGCCTATCTACCCCGGCAACGAGCAGACCAAATTCGCGAGGCCTGAAAGGCAAGCTTGCCCCTCTGGCAATGCACTCAGCACAAAAGAAGGATGAGCTCTGGCCGCCCTTTTGTTCATTGGACTCTGACTTCCGGAAATTCCAGACGAAGACGAGTGCTTTGAAGGCTCAGGTCGTAAGATCGACTCTCTTGCCATTTCTACGAAATGATTTCTATCTTGATCACCCATCTACTAAGAATCTAGAACCCGAGCACCTGGATAGGAGAGTGAATGTTCTTGATAAGTGGTGGAGAGGACTATTGGACATGATTGACACGCAGAATGGCATGTCAGGAGTGGACAGACCGGTGATTCTAGAGGCCATGGCGGAGATCATGGCGCGACCGGAATGGCGGTTACCACCGTCCATATTCGCACCATTGGGGGACAAACCATCTGCCACCGACATGACAAGGTCCCAATCTACTGGATCTTTCTCATCTAGCTCGTCTGGGTTTGTTACCGATTCGGTTTATCATAATGTACGCACGACATTTGTTCGAAATTTGAATGCCCAGATGAGTACTATTGTGGAGAAAATGTCTCTTCGCCATGCCCCAGCAAGTCTTGTTACGTTTTGCGGGAAGGCTACAGCGTACGCCTTCTTCTTTTGCCCTGGAGTCGCCGATGCGCTTGTGCGGGTTTGGAGAACGCCAGTGGAAACGGTCAAGAGAGTCGCAGATGAATTTGGATTGCCCCGACGGTATAGCGGCCCGACTGCTGGGAGCGATGATATTGTCGACGCATTTCCGCCCAATCTACAAATGCTGGGTTGGACATCGGCAAAAACGCTTTCCAACCAGCTACAGAGACCTGCAAAGCTACCTCTGGAGGTTGCAAAGATCGCATGGGGTGGTGCATGGGCAGGCCGATGGTGCGGACGAGACAGTGACCTGTTTTATGTGTTCTGCAAGCATTATCATATTCTCATGGAGGAATTTGTGCCTGCTGGCACACCACTCAATGAGAAGGCTCGGGCACCGGCGTTTGTACTTGTACATGCCCAGATCGTGACAGTTCTTGATGGGACGTTTCACAGAAAGCCAGCAGCTGCAGCTGGCGGTGGCCCGATATCTCTCCTTGGTGGCTCCCTGGCAGGCGCTGATGCCTCGGCAGCAGCACTACCACTTTTGCCATCCAGCAATCTAGCTCGACTAATGTGTGAGAACCGTCTGATTATGCTCGTGCGAGACTTCTTGTCGGAACAGCCACAGGACGTCAGCGAGGCACGGCGAACATTCGCAGAGTCTTTTGCGCTTTCTTTGAAAGCCTCCACGAAGAGGACATCGGTGTATAACAACAACGCATGTTCCATCTTGTGTGATTTCCTCGAGGAGATTCTTCCTATATACCTCAGGTATAATACGACGAACACGTTCCATATTGACTGCATTGACTGGTGGTTTTGGCTCGAGGTTTGCCAGAAGATGCTGGGAAGTGACAACCAGATGACGGAAATCCGCGTCCTATCTTTCATATACACGACCTGGAACATCCTCACGGTCGTCGATGCTCGAAAGGAGGTCGTCTGCATCGACTGGCTCCTCTCAGAGCAAACCTTTGAGAAGCTCTTCATGCACTGGTCCCCCATGGTCCGCGCCTACTTCATGCGCCTCCTCTGCTGGCGCATCTGCCGCTTCGAAAACGACGCCACCCAACTCGAGACGCAAATCCTCAGCACCGTCTCCTCCCGCCTCAAGCGCATCTGGTCCTACTACCAACACCAA